>LNAC01000355.1:2129944-2169512 GCA_002007465.1 Ailurus styani
TGACCTGAGCCGAAAGCAGAGGCTTTAACCCACTGAGCCACCCAGGCGCCCAAATAAAATCTTTAAAAAAAAAAAAATTGCCTCGAATCTATCCTTTCTTTATGGGCATATTCTTTGTTAGTGCATCACTTGTTTATATGACTTCCTTTGACCAACGAGACATTAGAAAATATGAAATGCTAAGGCTTGTTTTCTGGTTGCTTTAGGAAATGTACTAGAGTTCAAGAAGCATCTCCCAGATCCTCCTTTGAGAAAAAAATTTGCTGCCCAACTTCAGAAAGTACAGTTAGCATATTACCTACAGTTATCAGCTTTTTCAGAGTCTGTCTCAATGATTCATGGTGCTGGAGGTGAAGCCTTCCTGGTATTCACTATTCAATCTAGAACTCTATGATTGGCCAGAATAAGGATTCACTGGAGCAGTTTCACAGTTTGACTTCTCTCTTTCCAACTATTTTTCTTTTGGCTTCTTTTTATAGGTGTTGGTCACAAATAAATAACTTGCACCTAACAGTTCATCTCCAGGCATGATTCCAGAAAACTCAAGATGAGACAGAAAACTCCATTACCATGTGAAAAAGTTTAGTTTAGTCTGCTGGAGAGAAGATAGTATCTGGAGAATATATGAGTTATATCACTTGAGGCCCCATTGAATCAACCAGCCTGAGCCAATTGGTTAACCAATTTAAAACATATGAATGAGCCCAGCTAAGATGAACAGAAGATTCACCCAGCTAAGCCCAACCCAAACTGTTAACCGGTAGTTTGTAATGTGATTAATATTTGTTTAAAAACAAAAACAAAAACAAACAAACAAATAAATAAAAAAACCCAAAAACTCCACTTTGTTTCGTGGTAAGTTTATTGTAGAGTTAATATAAAAAAAGTGATATATAAAGTTAAAGGGCTGCTGACAAAATCTTACACCATGCATCATTAATTTACTGATTTAAATATAAGTTGAACTAGCAAAATGGCCGAGGGCTTGACCTAAAAGAATATGAGTTAAACTATGAAGAAGATACTGGGCCTTAATTGTCTCCAAGCAGAAAGCATATTGGCAGGGCTATGTAGTATCAAAAGTGGACATTTGTTAGGGAATATAAAGGAAATATTGGAGAAAAGAGTCAATAAATCTGAGAGCAGAGCCAAGAGACTCAAAGAATGTTGAGTGGGGGAACCTAGACAAAATTGAAGGGAAAAAATGACAAAAGAGTCACTTCCAGGGAACGAAATTGAGGCCTAAGGAAGATATATCATTTGTTACCAGAAAAGGTAGCCTTTGTAAAAGGTGCCCTGCTAGATATCAGAATGCTAAGGAGCATCAACTGTTACGAGAATATAAATGTCCATAGCAGGTAATCCTTTGTCTCAACATTGGATGTTGGGTGAGTCAGATGCAGAAAACATATTTTTAGTTCATCAGTTCCTATAATTCAAGAAACTTCCTTAATATATAGTTAAAGCTCATGAAATCCTGGCCTTTGAGGCTGATACAATGGTCTTATTCAATTAGTGGAGGTTCTAGAATGGCACTAAGGATGCTTTTTACGTGGAAAGATTGTGAATAATATATGGCCAGGGGTAAAACTGTTTAGTTGTTTGTAAAAATGGCTACAAAAGTTTCCTCTCCCTTGTTCCATGCCCTCTAGTAATAAGTTCTCATAATGACTTTAAGATTGGCCACATTTCTGGCTTTACCAAAAGCATAGCAAGCAAATGTAACGCAAGCATAGGCTTAAAAATGCTTGTGTTTTAGGGCAGGTTCACTAGTCGATCTTGGGAAGCATGGCACCATATGAACAACCTAACCTGCTGGCTGGCCAGTGAGAGACATCATGGAACAAATATGAGTCTAAACAGCTGAGGCCTCCCTACAACAAAGGTGCCTTCTTCCTTAGTTGGCTGGTACACAGAAAGGTAACTAAATCAAATATAAAATGTACCCTAAATTAATAATTTCAAGAACATTAAGCCATAATATAACACAAAGTGAATTTGTAAATTCAATAATGCTACACAAGTGTCAATGCTGTGTGCATTAATATTATAATATTTTAGATTTAATTCCTTTTATTTCATCAAAGTTTAACTTTACCTGAGAATACAAGCATATTATTATGAGAAATATTATATCACAATAATAGCTTAATTCATGAAAATAAATAAAATTCAGGTAACGTTTACTTATCTCAATTAATTATATCATGATTGGTTATCAGCTCTTGGACATATGGGTCAACTGTTTTTGATAATTTGATACTTTAAAAATATAAATTACTAAAATAACAAGTTTTACATAACTTACACTTCTCCTTTTGAAGTAGTGAAGAATGAATTTCTTCATTCTTTATAAAAAACAAAAAAAAATCACCAAACTATCCTACCTTTTAAGAATAAAGAACTTGGGGTGAGGGTTAAAACTACTACTCAGTTATACAATCCCTTTATGTGCCAGCAACAGCTGGGCAATCAGCTTTCCATCATAACTATCTACAGTGAGCAGCTTGCCCACAGCCAAGTCAATAATTATAGAATCAAATGGTTCATCAACTTTCTTCCAAGGTTTAATTTGGCACACAGTGCTTTGAAAAATAAAACCATTATAAAATATTATTATGACTCCTGAATTTAATATCCTACTAGTGTTTCTGACCTAGTTAGGTGGAATAAATTGAAATCCTTTCATTAATATATTAACAGAATCATTTTAAAATTGAATTTTGATAGTAATCCCCTTGAAATTGCTTATAAAGAACTATAGTATATTGCTGAGTTTCTTATGCTAATTTTAAACAGATGATACCTGTCTTGTGACCTTAAAATATCAATGCAAGGTTCTGTGTCAGTCAAGTTCTTGGCAACAAAATAAGTTTTATTCTGATTATTCTTGATTTGAAGACTTGTTAATTCTCTTGTTTAATTTGTGAAGAGTAAGATTTAGTAGAATGTTTTATATATATCCTACAATTATAGGAGGTAAATGTGACCTTATTTTATAAATATTGCTGAGGTGCTGTCATACCTAACTAAATATGTGGTTTGTAAATATTGGTGGGTTAAAAAAATTCAGATGTCCAAAGAAAATCATGTGGATAACATTGTACTGCTAAGTAAAAACTAGGTGCTCCAGGATTTCTGAACCACCATTCTAAAGGAATTCGTTGATGATGAAATCATGTAAATGAGTATATTAGATACTATAGAACAAATAGTGGTCCTTTTCAATATAACAGCTGAATGAAGGATTTTGAAATAACATTTTCTCTATCGCCCTCTAGAAAGATAACTTTAGTCCTCAAAGCAGTAAGAATTGTGTTACCATAAACATAAAAATAGTCTCAGAAGTACTTGTTCAAAATGTAAATTTCAATCAGAGAAAGACAATTATCATATGATCTTTCTGATATGAGGAACTTGAGGGGCAGGGTGGGGGGTCGTTGGGGGTAGGGAGGGAAAAATAATGAAACAAGATGGGATGGGGAAGGAGACAAACCATAAGAGACTCCTAATCTCACAAAACAAACTGAGGGTTACTGGGGGGTGGGAGGGTAGGGATAGGGTGGATGGGTTATGGACATTGGGGAGGGTTTGTGCTTTGGTGAATGCTGTGAAAGATGTAAGCCTGATGATTCACAGACCTGTACCCCTGGGGCAAAGAATAAAAATAAAATTTAAAAAAATGTAAATTTCTATTCTACTCCTCCTTTTCTATCTGAATCAGAATTTCATGAAGTAAGGATAAGAATATGGATTTTTAGCAATCTGGAAACTGACTGAATAAGTGGTTCTCAAAGTAGTTCTGTAAAATAGAGCATTTACTAACAAAATATTTTTATGTTGATATAACATTGCTTATTAATTCTCCTCCTTTAACAGACACGCAAGTACCTCTTAATCTCATTCATTCTACTGCTCAAAACAATCATATGAATTATATATTCTTCTACGTATGTTACAGGTGTAGAAACTGCTGTAAAAAACTAAATAATTAACCCAAATCACAAAGATATCAAGGAATAAAGCCAGGAAGTAATCCTGGCATGTCTAACTTCAATGTTAATGATAATGATTTCTTATCTAAATGCCCTAATATTTTACTTTGATTCTTCAAGGCTTAAGAGGGTTAAAATAACCAAACTCAGTAAATTAAGGCTACTATAAATATTGCCATTGTGTGTAGATATTTAGAAATAGGCTGCATTATGAACAGACATTCAAAACAGAAGGAATCACTAGGAGAAACTTAGTGATATCTGAATCATAATAGGTACATTTCTTTAAAGTCATTTTAAAATTATTATCCTTTTTCCATATTTCAAAAGTTTAAGTAAACCATGCATGAAATACCATATACACACCATATATATATATATACACACACACACCATATATATACCATATATATATCATATATAAGACCATATATATATACATGTGCATGTGTGTGTATATATTATATATATATATAATGTGTATGTATATATAATAAAAAGGCTATAAGTTGGGTGGAATTGGTAAATAAGTGCTGATAGACTGGAGTAGGTTAAGATCCTTATATGAACAGAACATTTATGAAATATCCATCACAGGACGCCTGAGTAGCTCAGTTGGTTAAGCAACCGCCTTCAGCTCAGGTCATGATCCCAGGGTCCTGGGATCAAGTCCCACATCAGGTTCCCTACTCAGTGGGGAGCCTGCTTTTCCCTCTGCCTCTGCCTGCTGCTCCCTCCGCTTGTGCTCTCTCACTCTCTCTTTCTTTTTTTTTTTTTTTTTTTTTTTTAAAGATTTTATTTATTTATTTCACAGCGGGAGAGAGATCACAAGGAGGCAGAGAGGCAGGCAGAGAGAGAGGGGGAAGCAGGCTCCCTGCTGAGCAGGGAGCCCGATGCGGGCCTCGATCCCAGGACCCTGAGATCATGACCTGAGCCGAAAGCAGAGGCTTTAACCCACTGAGCCACCCAGGCGCCCTCACTCTCTCTTTCAAATAAATAAAGTCTTATGAAAAATTTAAAAAAATATATCCATCACATTATTGAAGGATGTAATTTCCACAATTTTTTTTCCTTGGGATATCTTTGTCTGGTTTTGTCATCTACATAATATTGGCTTCATAGATTTAGTTGTAAAGTGTTTCCTCTTTTTGAAAGGTTTGTGAAAGAGTTGTGTTAATTCTTCATTAAACATTTATAAAATTCACAGTGAAGTCCTCTGGTCCTAGGCTATTCTGTTTGTGAAGATTTCTTTTTTTATTACTAATTCAATCTCTTTTGTTGTTATAAGTCTATTCATATTTTCAGTTTCTTCTTGAATAAGTTTTGGTAGTCTCGAGTTATGTAATTTCGTATTATTCATGGTATTCCCTTATAATCATCTTTATATTTCTGTAAGATCTGTAATAATGTTCTTTCAATCTTGATTTTAGTAATCTGATTCTTTTCTAATTTTTTCTCTTGGATGTTCAGCTAAAGCTTTGTTAATGTGATGATCTTTTCAGGGCATGAGCTTTTGGTTTCATTGGTTTTCTCTATTATTTTTCTACCCTCTACTTCATTTATTTCTGTTCTAATCTTTATTATTTCTTTCCTCCTGCTTGCTTTGGTTTTTGTTTGTTTTTGTTTTCCTAGTTTCTCAAAGTAGAAACTTAGGTTGGTTATTTGATATTTTTCCCTTTTAAAATACAGACTTTTACAAGTAAGTGTTTAAAGCTGTACTCCATAAGTTGTGGTATGTTGTTTTTCATTTTCATTTACTTCTAATTATTATTGAAATTCTATTATGAATTCTTCTTTGATTCATTGGTTTCTAAGAGATTTTATTTTTTTATTTCCCTCTATTTTTAATTTCCCAAATTTGTTATTGTTTACTGATTTCATTGTCTTATGTTGGAGAACATACATTGTATGATTTAAACACTTTTAAAATAATGAGGTATGTTTTATAGTCTAGCATGGAAATATCCTGTGTACTTGAGAAGAATGTGCATTTTGCTGTCATGGGTGGAGTGTTCTACAGTTGTCTGCCCAATTGCTTCACAGTATCATTCAAATTCTCTATTTCCTTATTGATCTTTTGATAGTTGTTCCAGTCATTATGGAAAATGGGGCACTGAATTCTTCAATTCTTCTTATTATATTGTTTATTTTTCCACTCTATTAATTCTTACTCCATGTATTTGTTGTTAGGTGCATATATATTTATAATTTTATTATCTTCCTGATATGTTAACATTTTCATAATTTTATAAAGTGCCTTTTGTTTCCAGTTATAATTTTATACTAAAGTTTGTTTTGTCTGATATTAGTAATGTGTAGTGATCATTAATTACTAATTATTAATGAAGATATTAGTAATCAACCCAGCTTTTTTTTGATTATTGTTTGCATGTGTTTCTTTCTGTTCCATTCTAATAGAATCAATCTATTTTCTATCTGTTTTAAGTTTACTTCAACCAATTTGTGCCTTTGAATCTAAAGTGTCTCTCAGCACACAACTGAATCATAATTTTTTTATCCATTTATATCAATCTCTCCTTTTTGAATGGAATTTCTAATCCATATTCATTGAGTGTAATTATTGACATAGTTGGTGATATGTCTCTTATTTTGCAATTTGTTTTCTATTTGTCTTACTTTTTGGGGTCTTCTTTTTACATTACTGCTTTCTTTTGTGTTAAATAGATATTTTTGTGTACCTTTCAATTTTTTTTGTTTTTGTTGAATAAATATGTACCAGATTGTTGCATGCCTTCAGTTAATTCACAGAATTCTAAAAAAACCTGATATTTGACTTTTAAAAAATTTTTTGGCTAGTTATCTCATTCCTTTCATGGAAGTTAGAATTTTTTGGAGGTCTTTCTGATGTCATCCCTATGGATCCTTTTTGACTGACATATTAGAACTATCTTAATGACTATTAATTTGAAAAAGCATAAAAATGAATCCACACAAGTGATTAATTAGCTATTATAATTTTTTAAGGGCAAAGTTTCTGTCACATTAGCTATCAAATTCACATTTTAAAGTCTTCTTTAATAATAAAATGGGTTTATAAAAGTCCCAAGGCAAAATCATCTAGCTCTAAGAATTAATTGCTCTAATTATAAACATTAGTAGTCCTCTGTTACATATCTGTTTTTTCATATCAATTTCAAAGTAGATTATCTGCTGTTCACTAAATCAAATATCAAATTACTCAGACAGAATATTATTATTTCTGTGTCCCAAAATGTATCTAAGAAACTTGGAGGAATATTTTTGATGTTTTTAAATGACTAACTTTATATAAAAACGTCTTAAGTGAAAAAAAAGTGGCATATATTCAAAAAAAGTGTTCAAAAAAAGTATTACCTTTAAAAATAGTAATTTATAAAATATACTATCATTATAGAATTCTTTCTCTATTTAAAATTTGCTTAGTTTCCAGATTAGCTGGTTCATCAGTAAACCAACAAGGCCCAGCCATTTAGCAAAACCTCTGTGAATCAAAGGCCCCAATGAGTAATCAGTGTATCTTCAAGCAGCAGAGTAGGAATAAATTTCTTTCAGAAATATTGATTCAGAGGCACCTGGGTGGCTCAGTTGTTAATTGTCTGCCTTCAGCTCAGGTCATGACCCCAGGGTCCCGGGATGGAGCCCTGAATCGGGCTCCCTGCTCGGTGCGGAGCCTGCTTCTCCCTCTTCCACTCCCCCTGCTTGTATTCCCTCTCTCACTGTGTCTCTCTCTGTCAAATAAATAAATAAAATCTTAAAAAAAAAAAAGGGAAAGAAATAGCCATTCAATATTTTCATCTAAACCTAGGTGCTATAGGGTACATGTCAGTTCTTAAATATACCATCTCCATTTGATAAGTGAGGCTTTGGGGTCGGGGTGTGGGGACTTTCCAAACTTGTTATAGTCACCAAGTCTGAGTTAACTCACCCAAAATGGGAACATCAGATGGGTGAATTACATAGTTTCCATGAATGAGACATTAAGTTTCAGTAAGAGTCCAGTAGTAATCTGCTCTTCAAATGAGTTTTTCCTGATAGCTGTGTCAGAGAGGTGATGAGTTCAACATCCCAAGGGACTCCTTTTCCAGGGTCTCCAAAAATCAAAGCATCAGTCACAGAGACATTTAACTCAAAAGAATCTTAAGGTTGTGTGGACCCAAAAGTACCGGTACTTCTCTATATATACCTATTTCCAATCCAACCTCCTCTCCCCAGAACTTCATGGGACAGAGATATGTAACAAATATATTTCAACGACACATTCATATGTAGAAACAACAACAGCAAATCAGTGTGCCCAAAAGGAGTTATCCACTAGGTCATATTAATGTCCCTTTCCGATGTAAGATTTGCCCAAACTTAATTTATAGTCATTAGAAAAGAAAAAGACCCTCAATATGTTAGCAATTACGGTATTTTGGAATCTGAAATAACTGACATTTGCTTATAGTTAAGTTTAGGAAATTATATTAGAGAAATACTTTTTAAATAAAATCATCTTTCACATAAAATATATGAATAGGCTAAACTTAAGCATCATATATAGAATGCCTCTGCATCATATATAGAATTTCTATATTGTGCCTCATATTTTTATTGGTGATGTATTATTTGTTATGATAATGGATCTAGGCAGCAATGTTGGCAATCTAGTTCTCTCATTAGAGAATTGCCCTTATTCTAGGCATCTATATTAGTGACTCAAATAGTTCAATCAACAGTCATAATTTGTTTCCACAATCCAGGGCCCAGATAGATTTACCTTAAACCTGCCAGTCTATAGACTTCCAAGTAGCAGTCCAAACAACTAGATCATTGGCAAGTCCAAGAGTCAATAAAAAAATAACAGAGCTTATCAAGGGGGATATTGGTCAGAGCTATGAGAACAGACTTGATTTCTGCTTACATACTTTAACAATTGTGTGTACTTTCATTTCTGGTTTGCTGCTTCTTAAGCTGATCAGTCAGAGTGGCCCAATATTTTTGTTCCTCTGGCACCTGACTCTTTTTTCTATTAGTAAGTCTTGGTGCAAGTAGGGAAAAATGCAAAAATGGTGGAATTATAGTTATTGAAATGGGACACTCCAGGATTTATGGCAGTGGGTGGTGATAACCCAAGTAGTAGGTGGGGGATGAACTTAAGACATGAGAAGATTCAAGGGGAAATGAATATTAATGATCTCTTCCACTACCAGACCTAGAGCCATTTTCAAGAAGAAAATTCTTGGTGAGCTCTCCAAAAGTATTGACAATATCTCAAATTTAACTGACTCTCAAGGTTTGCCATTATCCCCCAAACAACTTCTTCCAAAAATAAAAACTGTGCTCAATTATTTGAACTATCTGGTGACCCTAAGATCTACCAGCTAGTCATGAGGCCAGATGGAAGTGCTGTCAACATATGCCCCCAATTGATATAGAGCTAATTGGGGTCCCCATCAATTATAAATAATATTTTATTTCCAGGATCATTAACAACTCCCAGTGTATTACATTTCTTATGTAAAAGCAAAGCTTCAATGGACCTCCCTTGTAGAAATACTATGATTTACATTTTAGGAGCTGTTACAAAGTACCATGAAGAGTTTAATGAGATATCACCAGGAGATGAACAAGATGCTATGTGTAGTACCTTCATGACTATAGAAATGTCTCCAAATTGAGGCTATTCTTAGTTAACTGAGGAGTTTTTCCAGAGGAATAACATTATATAGATAGCAATCCCTATGTTGAGAGCCATACACTTGAAAGAACTCTTGTAAAATTTCTCCTGACTTTAGTTGATCAATGATACCACTTCAACCTGTAAGTCATTCATGTGAGTCTCAATTCACCAGCCAGGGTTGTTATAAATAATGGAATTGCCCTAAATGTCCTCCTTAAAAGCCAAGATAAATTCTGTATAATGTCTAATATATCTTGCTTCCCCATGTTTTAATTAATGTCTTAGTACAAGAGAAAAAGCTAACTGAAATTATAGAGAAAGATGCTTGGATTTCTAAGGTACACACCAATGGTTTATGAGATTTGTTAATCTGGTTGGGTCTGGGATCTTGGTGATATAGTTGGGTTCAGTTACACAAATTGGTCTTATTATGTTTCTTGGAGTCTTACTGATATTTATATTAATTAAATACTGTGTGAGACAAAATCAACAAATTTGGTCTCATCCTTGGTTGATTAGACTTACCAAAGAAGTTAACCAAGTTGTGTACTCATGGAAAAATTCACCAGAAGCCAAAAAAGATGTAGAAACTAGTGGTGAACACTGTTGAGAGACAATTCTCCAAGGTATTTCATATTTCTGGATATCTTTCCATAAGACATATTAATTGTCCTTTTCTTACAAATAGCTTTAGAAGAGGGACAGCAGGGTAGATCATTTGGTTGAGCATCCAACTCTTGGGCGCCTGGGTGGCTCAGTGGGTTAAAGCCTCTGCTTTTGGCTCAGGTCATGATCTCAGCGTCCTGGGATCCAGGCCCACATCGGGCTCTCTGCTCAGCAGGGAGCCTGCTTCCTCCTCTCTGCCTGCCTCTCTGCCTACTTGTGATCTGTGTGTCAAATGAATAAATAAAATCTTAAAAAAAAAAAAGAAGAAGAAGTTTCCTATATACTAAATCACTTCTCTAACTACAGGAAATATGTAGGTATTATAAAATTCAATAATAATAAAACCTCCATATTTTATGAATAAATACCTCACTTCAAAAAAATTCAGTTTGTGTTGATGTGCAAATCATTCAGATTTTAACAAACCTGAAACTTACCTTGTTGTGAGATGTACTGTCATATCTACTTAGGGATCATAAACTCATTTGGGAGAAAAATAAGGCACCATTTCGTGAAAGATCTAAATTGCAATTAATGTAGGGGGGAAAAAAACCAAATAAATTCTCAGTGATAACAGTCTTACATAATATCTTAATTGAGGCACAGTAGAATGGACATCTCTTTAAATTAGAGTTTATTTATAATGAACTTAAGGAAAATATGATAGCACTATAGAAAATTTCTGGAAAAATGATTTGGAAGAGGTAATCTATAGGTAGTACTCCTCAATCCCTACAGTTTCATTAAGGCTATTTTTCTATGTAAATTAATTCTAAGTGATTTTATGTTATTATCAATCTCTCTACATTATTTTTATAGTTCTTTTTTTTAAAGATTTTGTTTATTTATTTGACAGAGAGAGAGAGATTACAAGTAGGCAGAGAGGCAGGCAGAGAGAGGAGGAAGCTCCCTGTTCGGTGGGGCTCGATCCTAGGACCCTAAGATCATGACCTGACCTGAAGGCAGAGGCTTTAACCCACTGAGCCACCCAGGTGTCCCTTAAAAATATATCTTAACATAAAAAGGAATGTGTATCTTTATTCTCATATACAGACATCAATGTGGAAAGTAAGAAAAAATCAGAGAAAATCCTTGAGAATTAGATCAGGTTAAGATTTTTTTTTCTTTTTTTTTTTTTAGGCTAAAAGTTTTTAAACAACAGAAAAAATTAAATGCATGAAAAGTGATAAAATAAACTTCATCAACATTAAAAATGTTTGCTTTTTGAAAGGCATAGCTAAGGAAAGAAAAAGCAAAGTACAGACTGAGGGAAATTTTTTGCAGATCCAGCAATGGGTTTCTATACAACATATGTAAGGAACTCTTACAACTCAAAAATAATGTGTGGCCTAATTAAAAAATCAACAAGATACATAAAGACACTTCACAAGGGAAGATAAACAATGGCAAATTTTCATGTGAAAAGATGCTAAACATTACTAACCATCAGAAAAAATACAAATTAGGCTAATGAAATATAACTAAACATGCATAAACTAAAATGGCTAAAGTTAAAATCCTCAGTTGTGGTGAGGACAGGGAGTAAGGGAAACTTTCACACAATGCTGATGGCTGTCCAAACTGTTGACCACTTTTGAAAATACTATAGCTAGATCATATAGAGTAAAATATACACATACTGGACAAACCAGGAATTCTATGCTTTGGTACTTATCAAAGAGAGATGAAAATGTATGTTTACACAGATATATACAGGAATATTCATAGATGCTCTATTCAGAATAACTCAAAGCTGCAAACAACCTATATATTCATCTACCAGTGAATAAAAAAATAAACTGTGGCTCAACATACTATAGGATATTATATGGTGATGAAAAGGAAAGAAAAAATAATATATACAATGACCTGGATGAATCTTAGACATTACGTTAACTGAAAGTAGTAAAATACAAAAGACAGTGTAAGTCCATTTACATAAAATTCTATAAAAGGGAAACTGTAGTGATAGCACAGCCATCTTCCCTGGCATTAAGGGTGTGAGGAAGTATCCACTGGAAAGAAGGAGAAAGCTTTTGGGGGAAATGAAATCTGTCTACATCTTAATTGTGATGTTGTTGGGTACATGTTTCTAGACAGTTTCCCAAACCCATCAAACTGTAGACCTACAATGGATCAATCTTAGTTATATAAATAACTTAATAAATGTTTGTTTTATTATTGAGAAAATAAAAAGAAAAAATGTTTAATAACTCTATGTCACAATTTGGGTATTATTATTCATGATCCCAGAGAAAAGGCCATTTACAAAACTGTCTCAGTGAAAATTCAGAGTATTTCCAATTGTGCAACTTAAAAAAACCTCAGGCTTGACAAACAATAACTGTCCCTCTTTATTAACATAAATCAGCAATAAAAGAAGTTTCACAGTTTGTGTTCTGTTTGTCATCATTCTATAAACATCAGAATCTGAGACTATTTTTAATGGTGCTACTACTGGCATGGTGCTAGAGTGAAAAAGGAGTTGAAAATTTTAAGCAACCAGTAGTACATACCTACTAAGTGTACAATTTTAACTTGAAAATTTTCTCTGAGTAAAAAGGAAGATTATAAGTGTATTTTAGTCTTAATTTTATTATAAGTTCATTAGTCTTAATTCATATTTTGAATTAGAAACACCAGTTCTGATTTCTTGAAGCACATTGATTTCTTGAAGCGTATGACTTTCCAAGAAAATTTGAATTATGACGGTTTTCTTTCAGAAAAAGAGAATATGCCTTTTCATATTTTTTTTTTAAAGATTTTATTTATTTATTTGACACAGAGAGCGAGATTACAAGTAGGCAGAGAGGCAGGCAGAGAGAGAGGAGAGAGGAGGAAGCAGGATCCCTGCCGAGCAGAGAGCCCGATGTGGGCCTCGATCCCAGGACCCTGGGATCATGACCTGAGCCGAAGGCAGCGGCTTTAACCCACTGAGCCACCCAGGCGCCCTGCCTTTTCATATTTTGTTTTACCATAAACATATATTCAGTACATACTTATATAAAATGTGCATTATAAATATATATTATCATGTAAATATAAGGCTGCTTAAATGTATTTGACTAAATTTTAAGTAACTCATTTTTAATGGTTTTTCAATAATATCACTTGATTATACCATGTTTTCATCAGAAAATATTTATATATATAGAAAGACAAAGAGAGATTTCTTCTATATAAAGTTTAAATGTGTAATTTCCAAAAAACCCCTGAATTTTCTCTCTATTCAATGTGGACTCTATAACAGCAAATACAAACTAAAACTTAGCTTAATTATCTCTGTTGAAAATAAGGAGAGACTTTACTTTCCTCCTTTTTCTTACTACTTTAGAAAACTTATAATTGAAATTTTTCTGATATGTATGTCTTTATAAAAGTTAAATAACCCTGTTATCAGCTTTCAGACCCCACAATAACTTTCTATAGGACTGGGAACCATTTCTCCATAGTGCAAACATCAAGGAAAATAGTGTTCCTCTTTCCCACCTTCTGTGGGAAGGTAGGGACCTAACTGCAGGTGGCACCTCACTCTAAACTGCAAAATTACCTCCTGTCACACAAATATAAGAAGTTTATTGTTCTTTTAGATAAAGCCAATCAGCTAACATGGGTGTTCACCCCCAATTACCAAGTTAACTTAAAATGAACTGTATGTGACAAATGGTGCTGTTAAATCCTTAGTTGATAACTCGTTGTTTATCTTGAGAATATATATACATATACACCCTTTAACATCTTTCCCTCTTATTTTTCTTTAATATGTGTTTTGTTTTTGTTTTCTGTGCAAATACTTACTGTTTACTTACTCTGTTGCTCTTTCTAGATAACTCCAGATATAGTATTAGCAACTTGGCTTATCTTACTACTTTCTCCTTTATGTCTGTCTGCATGATCTTTCTTTTTTTTCTTATTTGCTTGTTTTTTTAATTACCTCTACATTTGCTTGAATATATTCTAACTTTCAGTAAAGAATTATTCAACTATGTAAATGCTGGCATATTTAAAAAAAAAATTAAGCAACATTTCTAGAAAACTCTTCCAGAGGGGAATGGGAGATATGCATAAGGAGTCTACTGCAATATTCTTTCTTTCTTCTTTTTTAATAAATTGCAGAAATCTATGTAGATGTCTATTATGGGGACAATATTGAAGTAGTATCTGTTATATGTGTGTAATAGGATACTACACAGTGATGAGAAGAAATGAACTATTTGTAGATAATAAGTGTAGCTACATGAACAAAATACATGATTTTGAATTTAAAAAGAAACAAAGAGATTTATAGCAAAACGTGTTTGTAAACTTTTCAAAAACATGAATTAATAGTCCGCATTGTTATAAATACACATATAAGAAAATAAACTTGGCAGTGCATTGAAAGAAAACATTTAAATCATAAGAAAAGACCACTACTCGGGCGCCTGGGTGGCTCAGTGGGTTAAAGCCTCTGCTTTCGGCTCAGGTCATGATCTCAGCGTCCTGGGATCCAGGCCCGCATCGGGCTCTCTGCTCAGCAGGGAGCCTGCTTCCTCCTCTCCTTGTCTCTCTGCCTGCCTCTGCCTCTCTGCCTACTTGTAATTTCTCTCTCTGTGTCAAATAAATAAATAAAATCTTAAAAAAAAAAAAGAAAAGAAAAGACCACTACTCAATCCCAACTGATGTATACTTGAATATACTATCAAAATTTTTAAAGTGCCTTGGGTTATTTTTCAAACATTGCAAATGTTTGCAACAGGCTATACCAGGTGTCTAGGCTCCTCCGTCTGGTCAATTTCCCATCAGACACATCTTCCCCAGGTTAGGACACCAGCAAAATCCCCTCCCCCACCCTATGCCAGTAGGACACTGATTGTTATTGTATAGGGGTACTACATTTCAGGGCCACAGGCCAGTGAGGCCCCCAGAACATCCAGCAGCATAAGCCAAAGCATCATTCTATTTTTCCCCCAGGATTTTCAAATCTACTGTAAATACATCTAGTGAAATTCATTCTAACTTAGTTACATGGTACATTTAACGTGTTACTTTTAAGACTATAGACTTCGTGAATTCTCAGATATTCCAACAGGGTCAACGCTGGAAACTTTGTGTTTGAGAAGTGGTGACAAGACCAGTCATTTTAGAGAATGATATATCTCCCATTCACCCCATCCTTGTTTTAGCACCCATGTTCCTTCCACTGCTCATAATTTCAGTGGAATAAATGACAAACACCTGCTTCAAACAACCTATGCATTCCTCACAAAATTAAACAAGTATCTACCAGAGAAGCAGAACACACTCCAAGTATACAAGTAGGCTTTTGGTGGAATTTTATTTTTCCCATCTCCCATTTGCCATCCAGTTTGTCACATTTCTGTTAATCACTAAGCATATGGACCATTAATAAACAATGTTGCCTCACTCAGGAGAAGCACAAACTTTAAATGGGATAGTGTGGTCAGATTCCATAGAATAATTTTCTTTGAATGAATGAAGAGTCCTTCTCTTAATGAAAGCAGGAGTTTACGAAAGTGCCAAATAATCTGAGAATTTAGTTAATTTGAAAAAAAAAGTGACCATAAAACTATTATAGCTGATAAGAATTTTAAACTACACACACACTACACTCATAAATTATCAGGTGTCATGATACTTCTTCTATTCATATGACCCCCATCAGGTCCTGTCATTCCAAATAACAAATATGGCTGACATCTAAAAGTATTAAAAGTGATTTTCTGTTCCTATTGTTGTTGTTGTTGTGACGGTGGTGGTGAAACAGTTTCATATAATTTTTGATTGATTTTCTTCCCTAAATATGCTCCATCATATATCCTCTTTGGTGCAACAAAAAAATACACAGGCAAAGAGAAGGAACATGTTTTCCATAAGTACTCCCATGGTTATCAGTATTCTATGAATACTTTCTTTTTCTTCAGAATGATCACTTTTATTTTTCAGCCTTTATTTTTATATTGTTTTATTGTCATCAAAAGTCCAACCCATATTGGTTTTCGTGCATCGACCTGGACCACATCGAGAGAGCCATCTCATATACAGACCACTGAGGTGTCTTGCTGTTAAAATCACTGAATCATAGAAACTGCACAAACTGATGTAGAATATTGGAAGAATATGGCTGGCTTTATTTTTTAACCTAACTGATACTAGGGAGAATAGTGTATGAAGCACTCAGAGATACAGGAAAAATGGCTGATCCTTACAATCCAGACATTTTCATATAACAAAATATGATCTCAACCTACCAATGCCATGTCTCATCAGCAAACACCACACCCTCAGCTTCTAACTATTGTCTTCCAATCTCTGCTTCAGCCATTGCATCTATTATTCCCTTTATTTGAAATGCTTTTTTCCTCTTATTGTAGTTAAATCTATTCATTTAGTCAGTCACAGCTGATAATCAGAAAGACCAACCACAATGATGTTGCTAGGAGAAAGGGGTTGGGTAGTATTAGAAGAGAGATGAACCCCACAAATTTTCTGAGGGGTGGGAGAAAAAAGAGCAAGGTTAATTATATTACCCAAGAACTGAACTTAGAATTGCACAAACACATGATGTGTTTCTGGGAAAGATTGGTGCAGGATTTGTCTACAAAGGATACAGTATAGGGTGCAATGATAATGAAGTAGATGAAAGGACGTAGACTTAAGCCGTGGAAAACGAATGAAAAAAATCTAGTTATCAGGTTATCTAATCTTTTAAAGGGCTATGAAAGTGACAAGACTAAGTAAAGATAAATTTTAAAATTCTTGCAAGCACCAATTCAACTTTGAAAGAAAGTAGTTCTCTTTAGGGAATGACCAACATTCAGACTAGTTTTAATGATCTATAAAAGTTAACTATCTTCAGGAATATAGTACAATAATTGTATGGCACAGCATTATATAGAAATTTCCTTTACTTTGGATTAACTAAATAGTATTTGTGAACAGAAGTATATATACAAATTATAAAATTAAGATGTTATTTTTAAGACCTTGAGACTTCATAAATTATCATGTATGTAATATAATATCACCATATTATATACACACATATACAGGGCACACACTCACATACACACACCTCTTTTACTTTATTATGTTCCCTCTGGCTTTTGGTGCTAAGGAAAAACTGATAATGTCTATGTTTATATGGGACATGTATGGTCTGGCAAGTGGTTGAAACCTGTATTTCTGGGGGCATCATCTGGTTTATTTCACAACTGTATCTTACCAGTTTCTTACAGCTATGACAACAAATTACCACAATATTTGGACCTTAAAACAGCAGAATGTTTTTTTTTTTTCTTTCACAGTTCTAAAGACCAGAAGTCCAATATTGTTGTCACTGGACTGAAATCTATATGTTGACGGGCTGTGCTCCCTGGGGAGGTTCTAGGGGAGAATCTGTTCCTTGCATCTTCCAGCTGCCAGAGGCTGCCAGGGGCTGCCAGCATTCCTTGACCTGTAACCACATCGTTCCAATCTCTGCTTCTTTGCGTCCCGGTGTAAACTGTCCCTTTGTTTATGGACATTGGGGAGGGTTTGTGCTTTGGTGAATGCTGTGAAAGATGTAAGCCTGATGATTCACAGACCTGTACCCCTGGGGCAAATAATAAAAAAAAAAACAAAAAAAAAAAACTGTCCCTTTGCCTTCCTCTTATAAGGATACATTTGATTGCACTTGGATAATCAAGGATAATCTCCACGTCAACACCCTTAACTACATCTCCAAAGACCTTTCTTTTTGCCATTTAAAGTAGCATTCACAGATTCCAGGGATTGAAAGGTAGATATCTTTTGGAGGGGCATTTTTCATCCTACTACATCCACTAACCACCTAAGTCACCTTTGAGAAGTTACCCAAACTCTCTAAATCTTTCTTTCTTTCTCTACGGAGTGCCAAAAATAAAAGTATTTACCTTATAGTTATCACTAATAAAGAATATAAAGCAATAAGTGTAATTCATGACACATGATATCAATAAATACTACCTATTATCGTCATTGTTTGTTCCATTGCTTTTTTTCACTAAAATCTTAAAAATGTGTTAGCTCTCCACTATGAGGAAGAGGTAACATTATTACTGGTCCACTCTTGACAAGATGTGTCTTTCCCTATTTCCCGAGCCATTTCCTTGGTTTGCTACACCTCCGTCTGACCCCAATCCCCTCCACTGGTAACATCAGGGCTTAGGCTATCAAAATAGAATGTTAATAGGAAGTCACTTTGAACAGAGTTTTGGTTAATGACTGCAGAAATTAGTCCAAGATTTGCATCCAGTAACAAAGAGAATTACCTGAAATATCACCTCGTTAGAAAATGTTAAACTAAATTGAAGGTTGACCGTTCTGTAAGACTAATTACCATGTTTTATAAGGGGTGTGTGTGTGTGTGTGTGTGTGTGTGTGTGTGTGTGTATTCATATATTCTTAGTTTATTTCTGAGTTTTTGAATTTGACAATAAATGCTTATTTTGTAATAGGATAAATACAAAATAGTAGAAAATATGCATTAATAAAGAGTTAATCTTAAAAGATTTTTATGATAGTAGTCTTTAATCTTGCTGTATCTCTACATAAAAACCAACTCCATTCTAAATCGGGTCACTGCTGTCATTCAACTTCTCATGCCATTCTTGTCTTTCAAGTATACAGCATAGTCTATAAATGGATATTTCTTTGCATAATTATTTAATTTTCTCCTTAAATAGTAGGATACATGAAAGTTTATAGTGCATTTGTTTTGTTCGTTGTTATAACCTCTGTTCTTGGTCAACTGCAACCATTAAATATGTCTGAACAAAACTGATTTCATAGCCTCCATCTTCTGTTCTATTCTTTGTTTATTCAATTATGTTGGTAAAATTAACCAGCCAATTTATATGCAGAATAGATACTGGAAAACTCAAAGAAACTTTAATACTTGTATAGTGAATATGTAGACAATGCCTTTGACCCTATAGTTGAATTTTTTCCATTTCATTTTACCATATAAACAATAATTAATTTTTAGGCATTTATATATTTAAATTAATTTACAAAATTAAACACTGCATTTTTCTAGATATACATCAAATATTTTCTAAAGAAAGATGATATGATACTACAATTTCAAAAAATGTTGTTTTTCCCTTAAAAATATTTTAATATTCTATGAAGAAAAAAATTAATGTTCATCTGCATAGAGTGACACATTACTTTTTTAAAGATTTTATTTATTTATTTGAGAGAGAGTGAGAGAGAGCATGAGAGGGGAGAAGGTCAGAGAGCAAAGCAGACTCCCCCGTGGAGCTGGGAGCCCGATGCGGGACTGGATGCCGGGACTCCGGGATCATGACCTGAGCCGAAGGCAGTCACCTAACCAACTGAGCCACCCAGGCGCCCCTAGAGTGACACATTAAACATCATTACTAATTAAATAATTTTGTCCCTATCCTTATTAATTTGGAGGGGGAGGGTTGATTTTAATTCACCCTAATAATTAAAAGTACTACTTTACTTTAACACATTTTTTTCATTTCATATTTTTTAAGGAAGAAAAAAAATCTTTTAATTTTCTATTGATTAAAAAAACTATTAAATATTTCAGTATTTTGTATACAAGAAAGTCTGCAAACAAATGTAACTCAAAAATCATGATAATGATAGAAGTTAAGCAGATTCACTGAACTACAAAAGGGAAACAAATCACTTTTGTTAGAATGCCCCAGTTCCTAAAAATAGGAAAAACTGAAATCCATGCCTTGGTTAACAATCTCACAATACAGAGAATTTACTTTTATAATTACATGGATGTAAAATAAATTTTCTAAATGTTTGCATATTGTGGTACATTTTGGAATTATATCTAGATAAAAGTAATTTTGCTTTGATTTTCAAATGGGTTTCTCCAAAAGCGATGGCATTTGAATCATTATTTCATATTTAACAACTACATATATAAGAAAATACATCTCTCCAGAGGATGACTCTGTGTGTGTGTGTGTGTGTGTGTGTGTGTGTGTGTGTGTAAATGCAAACAGTATACAGGGGAAAAATCAATTCATGAAAGCATATTTACTTTAGGGTAATGTGTTTCCTAAGGGTGTTACCTTGGGTGAAATTCTGATTAATTACACACATATTTCATTTTATAAGAGTGTGTGGGAACTGAAAAGTCCTAGAGCAGCTGCTGTTATTGAGGGGAGGCAAGAAATGGTAGTGACTGCCTGGGAAGGTGGCCAGATACACATGTCATTATATAAAAGACACTGATCTTCATCTAAAAAACAGAAAAATGAGTTTAAAAACTATAAAAGTAATAGAAATTTGATTAACAAAATTATTTTTATTACATAAATGCAATAAAACTGTTACTTCAGAGGACAAGATATATTAACTGAATTATTTAAATAAAATGTCAAAAATCCTATAGTACAAATTCTTTAGAAATCCACTAACTATAAGATTAGTTAAAAATACGACACCAGTACTGAAATAGATGTTAGGGATGTATAAATGGTGGCAGATTAAAATTTTATTTAAAAATTATTTTAATATGGTCTGACACTTAAGTAATTTACATATACGATGAAGGCCTTATATGTATCAAAAACCAAATTAAATTATGTATTAAATTATAAAAGGTCTCTGAAAGATTTTAAGTGGAATAGATTTTATTTGCTTATAAAATGGATAAAATTTCTCATTTAACATGTTTAAATATAGATCTTATATAGATTGATCTTAAACTAAATTTCTCTCTGTGATTTTTTGTATGGGTGGTACTTAGAAATACGAAAATATTCTAAGATTGAGAGGAAATAGTATATAATTCTTTCAGCAGGTAGCAGGACACCAGGAAGGACTGGAGTATGGCATGGCATAGGACAAAGCCAGGGAAGACATAGAGAACACTGCAGAGACTTGGTGACTGAACCTCTAATGGGTGCCTAAACAATTCAGGGAAAAGGGAACCAGATTAGAATTTGAACACTAGATGTCGAGCATAAAGTCCAAATGGGTCACAAACCAAGACTGACCTGATTCTGGACCTTCTCTTTAGGGAATTAAGACTCCTTTAGCACAGTCTACCTCAAGAGCCTCAGATGGCAGACTCGATATGCAGCCTCGATATGGGGGTGGAAAAGGGCTTGGATATCTAGGCTGGTGAAAAACAAACAAAAAAACACTGACTGGTTGAGTGTGAAGTTTAGAGTGGGTCATGAAATGCAAGCAGAAGACTGCGTAAGGTAGAAAGAACTGACTGACTGAGGTCTTGGTATGGCCACATACTGAAAAATATGTTCTTCTCTTTGCTTAATGGTTGAATCCAAGGCATGTAACACTATCTTTTTAAAATTGGTACACAGGGGGGTGCGTGGGTGGCTCAGTCGTTAAGCATCTGCTTTCTGCTCAGGTCATGATCCCAGAATCCTGGGATCGAGCCCCCCAGAGGGCTCCCTGCTCAGCAGGAAGCCTGCTTCTCTCTCTCCCACTTCCCCTGCTTGTGTTTCCTCTCTCTCTGTGTCTCTCTCTAGCAAATAAGTAAATAAAATAAAAAAATAAGAAAATTGGTACAAAGATGTAAAACTTTAAAGTCACTAGGTTAATTATACTTTTTATTTATTTGACTTATATGTTTATTTATTTGGCTATGTATTTATTTGACTACAATAACATATATATAGTAACATATTTCATAGAACACTCCTTCAATTCTTATCTGGAAATATTACGGAACATCTACAAACTATTAAAGACTCTCAGATGCTACTATCTTCTAGCTGTTATTTTAACTTATAACCTCCAAGGAAAAATTGTTTAGGGAAGAGCATGCCCAATTTTCATTGTATCCTGAATAGCTTGGCTATCAATTTCAAGTAAATCTATCATGCTTTTATGAAAAGAGCTTTACTTAATTGAGAATGATAGGATTCAATGACCTAAAAATTTCTAGTAGGCAAACAACCTAATTAAAATATTATTATGCATTCCTTATGTCAGCAATGTATTTGAAATCACATTTTGATATTAAAATCTTTTTTCTGTATTAAAAATTAAATATGCTCAGTATCTAAAAAACTGGAAACTGAGAATAGACATTCTAGGTAGTACATATTACAATGTTCTGCCAAACATGGAAAAGAGCGAGAAAAGATATTACATTATTTAAAAGAATGATGGCAAAGCAAAGAGGGGGACCTTTAGTAAGAGTTTACATTTTGAGAAACATTGTTTTATTTCTACTAATAATGTAATAGTGTTGTTGCTAAAGTTTATCACTTGCTATTTGCAAAGTTATTTTATAATTTTAAAAAACTCAAATTTATTTGCCAAAATGTAAGCACATTTTTTAAACTGAGTATTTTACAGATGATACTGATTGATGTTTAAATCTAGTGTTATTTTATTTTCCTAGTGATATTCTCCCTCCTTTAAAGTCATAAAAGAGGTTAGATTTTTTTCAAATTGTTATTAGCTCAACATTAATTTCTTTTCAGTATGTGTTTTGAAATAATCATTTTTCTAAATATAAAAAAGACTCTTTATTCCTTTTTTCATTCACTATTAATTCATTTGACAGGTGAACACCACACCGAAAGCCTGCTATTTTGCAGACCCTCTTCCACTTCCACTCTGGGAGCAGAGCAATGAAGGTCATTTATTTCATCCTATCACCCTTACAATATACTGTTAGTGGCTAAAACACCAAATCAATAGCATTAATTCCTCCCTCACTTTTCATTTTGACTTCTGCTATATTTATTTACGTAGTTTCTTCTCTCAAAAATTCTTTCTTTCTTCCACAGATTTGAGAATTAGAGAATTAAACACAAAATCATTTTCTCTGCACCCTCAGATTGTTGCCAGAGCCAATAGTACCAATCTGAGACTTCAGAAGGGGGAGTCTGAAAGCTTTCTGGATGTAGGTAGGAATTTTAATGCTCCATAGTGCAATCTCTGTCAATGCTGCCCAAATTTACAATCTAGAGAACTGATATTTATGGATTAAATTTAGTTGTTCATGGATGAAATACCCTGGTCTTTTCTGCTCCCTTCAATTTCCCAATTTTCCCATGTTTGTCAGAAGTACAGAAATAAGTGCTAGAACTTAAATTCCTCAATTTAAGTGCTCTCCCCTGAGTTACTAAAAGACTATGTTTTTATGTCCTTTGTGTTATTGTAAATTATCACTTAATAGTATAACTATTAAGTGATTTAGAACTCCCTAGTATTTAACCCACAGAATTCCTCACGTATATAAAAACTACCCCTGATTATGAACTCATCAGTGTCATATATATATATATAAAATATTTATTTATTTATTTGACACAGAGAGAGATTACAAGTAGGCATAGAGGCAGGCAGAGAGAGAGGGGGGAAGCAGTCTTCCCGCTGAGCAGGGAGCCTGATGCAGTGCTTGATCCCAGGACCCTGAGATCATGACCTGAGCTGAAGGCAGAGGCTTAACCCACTGAGCCACCCAGGCGCCCCGGTGTCAAGTATCTTGCTAAATGCTTTATAAGATTATCTCATTCAATTCTCCTAAATAACCCCAGGTGGAAATCATTTTTAGCCCTATTTTACAATTAAGACCAATGAAACACAGAAAGCAGAGGTAATTTGCTGCAGGTCAACAGAGTTTATGGGGAAGTATCTGAATTCAAATCTAATTTGAACAACTCTAAACTTGTGAGTTTTATATGACATACAGTTTGGAAATATGTTTGCTTTTTTTAAATTTTATTAACATACAATATATTATTTGCTTCCGGGGTACAGGTCTGTGAATCATCAGTCTTACACAATTCACAGCACTCACCATAGCACATACCCTCCCCAATGTCCATAACCCTACCATCCTATCCCAACCCCCCCACCCCCAGCAACCCTCAGTTTGTTTCCTGAGATTAAGAGTCTCTTATGGTTTGTCTCCCTCACAGTTCCCATCTTGTTTCATTTTTTTCCCTCCCTCTTCCCCACAACCTCCTGCCATGCCTCTCAAATTCCTCATATGAGATCATATGATAATTGTATTTCTCTGATTGACTTATTTTGCTTAGCATAATACCCTCTAGTTTCATCCATGTCATTGCAAATGGCAAGGTTTTGAGTTTTTTGATGACTGCATAGTATTCCATTGTATATATATATATATACCACATCTTCTTTATTCCATAGTTTGGCTATTGTGGAAATTGCTGGTATAAACATTTGGGTGCACGTGCCCCTCTGGATTACTACATTTGTATCTTTAGGGTAAATACTCAGTAGTGTGATTGCTGAGTCATCAGGTAGCTCTATTTTCACCTTTTTGAGGAACCTCCATACTGTTTTCCAGAGTGGCTATACGAGCTTGCATTCCCACCAACAGTGTACGAGGGTTCCCCTTTCTCCGCATCTTCGCCAACATCTGTCATTCGCTGACTTGTTAATTTTAGCCCTTCTAACTGGTGTGAGGTGGTATCTCACTATGTGTTTGATGTGTATTTCCCTGATGCCGAGTGATGTTGAGCACTTTTTCATGTGTCTGTTGGCCATTTGGATGTCTTCTTTGCAGAAATGTCTGTTCATGTCTTCTACCCATTTCTTGATTGGATTATTTGTTCTCCGGTTGTTGAGTTTGATAAGTTCTTTATAGATTTTGGATACAAGCCCTTTATCTGATATGTCATTTGCAAATATGTTAGCTTTTTATAATTAATTATAATTTTACTAAAATTTGCAATTAATTCTGACTCGATTTGGAATTTGCAAATGTTAATGAACTTAGTGACTGAGGATCACTCATACATCTAAAAGAAACTATAGGTAAGGGTGCCACACATCTACCTCAAAGACATCCATCTGGAATAAACAATGCCAGCTACATGAGAGAGTTAAGTAGTAAAACAGTTAAACTAGATAAGAAACCAGGTCGCTCCACCCATGAAGTTCTCCTTGTAGAAAGCCTGGGGTGACCTATATAACTGACAACTGAGTGATCTGCTTTTCCCTTCCTGCATCCTAATTCTTGCTCTTATGTTTTCCCTAGTAAAGAGAAACTCACAAAACCCTACGCAGCTCACCCTTAACCCCAATAAAGGCAGAACTCCAGGTTCCCTCCTTCCCTCTCTCTCTACAAGCGACCTCTCTATGGGGCCGCTGATGTGCCAGGTATGCCCTCTACAACTTGTGAGTAACAAACCTTGCTTTCTCAAAGTGCCTTGCTTGTTGAGGTGCATCTTGTAATCACAAGAACCACAAGGGCCATTCTAGCCACAATAATGACTCTGAAGGGGGGAAATACCCAGGGGAGCTCACCTCAAGTTGGAGGGGCCCAAGTGAATGCCCCAGGCACTCCTACCCTTAGACAGACAAATACATAAACAAAGGGGTATCAACCTCTTGAATCAGCTTCTTTAGCCATAAACTGCCTTCCAAACAGTAACAAAAATTAAAAGAGAAAAAAATCAATTTCCTAAATCACCAGTCAGACTCGAAATAGGAGTAAAGACTATTCTTCAGTAGTATAATCTTGTGCATCTTTAAGCTAGTTATCTAAACACAGGGCTTCTAGACATTGCCTCTGCCTCCTAGAATTCAATAAAGCAGTTCAAGGAAATCACTTAGGACAGTGCCTGGAACATGGTGAGTGCTTAACAAAGGCCAAGCATTACTTTTCATCATTTCATCTTTATTTTTCTCAGGAAATACACAAACTTTTCATAATTCAATGGAAAAAATAAAAGTGTAACACTCTCAAAACTCAAAAAATAAAGTCAAAGACACTGTTTGACAGAGCTATCTTTTTTCCCTCCACTCTAACCTGGTTAAATGGATGACATTTTCAAAAGGAAAAGGAAAGCATTTCTTTTACTTTCAAAGTTGGCTATGGCCCAGTTTTAAAAATTTCATAGTCACTATTACAATTTATTGGCAATTCTCACTGCAATATTCTTTTTTTCTTCCTAGATTATGCTGGCTGTGATACTGAGGCAGCCACATATCTTATGCAGATAACCGATAAGGCAAGACACTCTTAGCCTTGGTTGCAGCATGCCCCAATGCTCTTTGTTCTCCTGTGCAGTTCAAGAATATTATCATGTTAGCTCAGGGAGTCTCCCAGGGAAAGACAGAAAAGGATATTTTGGAAGGCAAGAAGGAAAAAGAGAGACTAAAGTTTGTGATGAAAGAAAAGGAAATGAAGAGGGCTTCATTTTTTAATACTTAGAATTGAACAGAAAACTTCAGTTGCCATATAATGTTTCCCGAATACACTTAGGTAGTCAAGGGTTTGTTTATATGGTTCTTCCCATAATTTCCCCTCTTTCCCACTGCCACACAGATACAACAAGTTCCAAGTGTCCAGAACACACGTTTGGGTCATTCCTCAAGCACTCCAGGATCCTTACGTATTTAGTAAATCACCCATCACCTCCTCCCCACTCCACACATACAAAGAATACCAAGGCACCCAAGAGAAACATCTTGTAATTAGGCCAGGGCTAAAGTGTGGACAATCCCCTACCCTTTAATGGTATGGTGTTCCTTATATGTGACTTCAGTAGCACCATGGTTATAATTTTGTGAGAGCCATTAAAAACCTATTATGCACAAATGAAAAGCTCTTAGCCCATGAATATCTGCAAAGATGGCAAAAACAATCCTAAACCAAGGAATTTTAAGAAAGATCATGAAGGGGTCATGTTTCTTTTATTCTGAATAACTATGCTTCAAAATCAAAACGAGGGCCAAGGTGGAGAGATGAGCAGATAATATCAAGAGAAACTGTATATCAACATGATTTGGCTTAAAGATCTTCCACTTATTTATTTGCTTCATTAATCTAAATGGCAACTGTGAGCAAGGAGGAAGTGATGGGGTGGATGATGTGTGCTGCCAAATATAGGAAGTGACCAGTCTCTCTTATTGCCCTGACTACTGCTTACTCTTTGCTGGCATGTCTAGTGATCTCTTCTTGCAGATCTCTCTTCTAGTGTCTGGAAGGCCAGGTGTCCCTTCATGGTCAGCATGTGGCATACCAAAAGCAGCTCAATACGCTCAAGAAAGATACAGGAAGTTAATGTTAATGCTCCTCATGTCTGGTAGGCTAGACAGCCCTCTGTCCTAATGGGGTCTGGGTGCTGTGATATGCCTCAGACTCTATTGACTTGTAGCTCCATCTGCCATATTCTGACTGGTAACAAACACTCTCTCAATGACCAAACCTCAAATAGGTTCCTCTGAAGCTTTTTCTGTCTAGGCCTCATCCTTTGGCTCAGTTGGTTGTAGCAAGAATCCTACTAAGTCAGTTAAGTGAGATTCCTCTCACCCTTGATATCTTACCACCCTTGATATCTGATCAAATTCCTTATTCCTCTCTCTCAATATCTGATCACTCAGATTTGCCTTCAGCACGAAACCTGTTGTGTTGGTTTAGCAAGAATCCCCCCATCCTTGATATCTTCTCCACCAACCTTGATATTTCCATCCACCAACTTCCAACTGCTACCCACTCTGCTCTTAGGCTATAAATCCCCAACTGTGTTTACTATATTCAGAGTTGAGCCTGATCTCTCTCTCCTCTATTGTGATAGTCTTGACACCTATCACAATAGTCCTGAATAAAGTCTTCCTTATCATTTTAATTAGTGTCAGAACAATATTTTTCTTGAATACCATTACATCCAAAGTAATATAAAACCTTACATAATTGATTAAATTTATTTACAAGTAATTCCTCTCCTTATCAATGCATATAAGAACTTTTCAGTACTTTTCAAAATACGTTCATAATTTTGGAGTACAGCAGGTATTTATCTCTTCTGAGCAGGTAACCATATGTGTAGGCAGAAGGAGGTAAATATGTTTCCAAATTTAACTACTTTTGAGGGAAACATTTTTATAAGCAAAGGAACATTTTTGTTGGGAAAGCATACTCAAGCATAACAAACAATTTTTTACTCACTCCTATAAAATATCGCATGAGGTATTCTTAAAAAAATCACTCCTTATTCTATGGATTGTATATTCATTGTTATTTTCATTATTAGGAGCTAAAGAACACGCAGAATCATAACAATTTTGTGTGATGCTTCTGGATATTATTTTATTCACTTCGATTAAGGTACTTACATGAATAAGGCCTTTAGGACCTTTTTTTTTTTAGGGATTTTATTTATTTATTTGACACAGAGAGAGAGAGAGACAGTGAGAGAAGGAACTCAAACAGGGGGAGTGGGAGAGAGAGAAGCAAGCTTCCTGTTGAGCAGGAAGCTGGACGGGGGGCTTAATCCCAGGACCCTGGGATCATGACCTGAGCCAAAGGCAGACAGTTAATGACTGAGCCACCCAGGCACCTCAGCTTTTAGGATCTCTTAAAATTACAATTACAACCTTCAAAAACCTCAGATTGAGAACACAAACTTTCATTAAAATGTAATGTCAACTGTACTAGAATCAATGCTTACGTTTCACTAAATTTCATGAAAACAAATGTGACCTCACTATTTTGAAAAATACATTTGCATTTTTCATAAGCACATGGAAGTTTTAACAACCTTATTAGTACATAAACAGTACTTAATCAATCTTTATGCTTATTAAGCCCTTGAGAAGTCTTAAAAAATACAAATAGGATAACTTGATAATATTAGAACTGAAAAATTTTAAAAGCATGTGCAACTGTAGAAAATTGCCACAATAAACCTATGTACATACGGCAGCAGGTTTAAAAATTACTTATGTGTTTACTTAACAGAAAAGATAATGCAATATACATAGATAGATAGTTTTTCTGTAGGTTTAACTTTCACATGCTAAAATATCTTTTCTGTTATTTATTTGTGTATTCAGTAAGATTTATTCAATGGTGACTGTTCTAGTTGCTAAAGTTGTAGTAAGAAACATGCATAACCTGTATGACCACTTGGAGCTTTCATATTAGAGAGAGGAGAAAAATAATAGACAAGTACTTTCAGAAAATAGTTTCAAGAACCATTCGTGCTTTACAAAATAACAACTCTCAGGAAAAGAGAAATGATCAGGAGCTTTCTTAATCTGGTAAAAGGATCTATAAAAAACCTAAAGCAAACATCATACTGAATGAAGTATTCTTAATAGATTTACCCCTGAAGTAAAGCAGAGTACGGCTCCTGTGCTCTCATCACTTTTATTTTTTTTTTTTAAAGATTTTATTTATTTGACAGACAGAGAGAGAGAGAGAGAGAGAGAGAGAGAGAGATCACAAGTAGGCAGAGGTAGGCAGAGAGAGGAGGAAGCAGGCTCCCTGCCGAGCAGAGAGCCCGATGCGGAGCTCGATCCCAGGACCCTGAGGTCATGACCTGAGCCAAAGGCAGAGGCTTTAACCCACTGAGCCACCCAGGTGCTCCTCATCACTTTTATTATACAATGTACCAAAGGCCCTAGTCACTGGAAGAAGTTATAACAATGAATGAATAAACCCTGGAACTTAGGAATGAAAGTAATTATTCTCAAGAAAATGATTATATATTTTAAAAATCATACATATGTTAAGAATGTACAGATATACATATGGAATATATATAAGGGACATATATATATAAATATTAGCAATTAATAAGTGATTTTAGTAAAATCATAGGACACAAAAGACATTTTATTTCCATATATCAGTGTTCCAGTTGTTTCCTGCTGCCCAAAATTACTGGTTCATATGACAAATAACCCTTTTCTTAAATCTCAAGATTCTATGCATCAGGAATTCAGGTTGGCTGGGAAATTATTTTGTTGTATGGAACATCCGCAAAGGTCTCTATGGTGTTCTGCTAGTAATGGGCTAATCTGTAACATTCAAGACCAATTTATTCACATGTCTGAAGTCTTGATGGAAATGGCTATGTTCCGAGGCTCAGCTAAGGCTATGGACTACAGGGCGCCTGGGTGGCTCAGTGGGTTAAAGCCTCTCCCTTCGGCTCAGGTCATGATCTCAGGGTCCTGGGATCGAGGCCCGCATCCGGCTCTCTGCTCAGCAGGGAGCCTGCTTCCTCCTCTTTCTCTCTGCCTGCCTCTCTGCCTACTTGTGATTTCTCTCTCTCTGTCAAATAGATAAATAAAAAAATCTTAAAAAAAAAAAAGGGTATGGACTACATATGGTCCTACATACAGCCTCGCCAACGTGGCAATCTCAAGAGAATCAGAAAATAGGCATGCCAACTCAGAACTCCCAAAGTAGTGTGTCAAGATAATAGGTGAAGATTGCCTCGACTCAGAAAATGGTATAGAATCATTTCTACTAGCAAAAGCCATTTCAGAGCCCCTCACAATTGAAAGAGACAGGACAACAATCTCATCTTTTCATGAGATAACTGACACAACCAGTTATAAGAGGTAAAGAAGCCCTGGGCTAAGTACTACACACAGATTATCTCCTTCAATTCACTCATAATGATGCATTTCATCGACGAGAAAATCAAGGTACACAGAGGTTAAGTAGATTGGACAAGCCTTAAGAAACTGACTCATCAAAAACAAACAAACAAACAAACAAAAAACCTAAGGAATTTAGGAGTATCTCTTTAGAATAGAAATATGTGATGTAAAGATTTTATACACATAGAATAGATCAAAGCAAATTTCAAAACACTTTTACAAGTTTACAAAACTTGTAAAAAAGCCATGAATCACAAAAAATCCAGTTTATTTAAAGAACCAATGATGCAGTGGTATAAGGATGCAAGTGGAGAAACTAATCATGCAATAAAATGTCATAAATGTACCATATTTGTAATAGGGAAGTGTGTGTGTGTGTGTGTCTGTGTGTGTGTGTGTCTGTGTGTGTGTGGTTATGTGTTGTCTCTGTGTCGTTTGCTTGATACAAAGAACAGGAGGGCAAAGAAAACATGCAGCTCTCAACTGGGAAAACTAATATATAAAACATGACTATAAACAGCTTTCTAAAGACAGGTACACTGTGTTAAACATGATTTATATATTTAGCTCCTGGCTTGAAAATGAAAATCAGCATTGGAGCTATAAAAGCTGTTGAATTTTTCTGAGATTTCAAGAAATTGCGCAATAACAACTTTTTTCTCAAGCAGCTGACTGGTTTGTAACTTTATGCAAATTTTCTACTGGTAAATTCAGTGTGGGGAGGCAGGAAGCAGAGAAGAAGGCAGGCTTCATTTACTTGGATGTATACTTCATGGTTAATAAATTGTAACAAGCACGAGTAAATAAAGAAATAGCTGCTCAAGGAGAACACAGGCAAAGAAGCATTAATTTTCCCCACTAAATATACTTAATTAGCACAGCTCTCCTCTAGGGGCCAGGAAATAATGAGACCATGACAGTCCTTAACTGCGAAGGCTGCTAAATCTGTTTAAAAATAAACAAGCAAACAAAAATAAACAAAACTAGTACAAATGTGAGAAGTCCCTCCTATTATATATGAAATTATACATATATATATTTAGAAATGGTAAGAAAAATAATTTATGTCTGTAAAAGTAAAAAGCACACTTCCACAACTCTGCAATTTTAAAGCCACAAATTTATATACACACATATACTTACTACTTAGGCTATATACAACCTTTCCAAAATAGGTTGAGGTTTTTAAGCATACAATGAATTGATAGTGTATTTGTAGTTGGTGTGCACAGTAAAATGGGAACTTCTGAAGGCTCAAAACATTTCCTGAGTTTATGCATGTTTTGTAGTATAGATAGATAATTCTTTGAGGACACACCCTTGTTCAGCCACTTCAAACATTATGAGACAGGTATTATTTCTATTTTATATATGAGATGACTATGGTTCAGAAGATTAATAAACTGGCAAGGTCTTGCTCCAATGTCTATCTGAAATATCTACATTGTCTTGCTCAGGTCCAAAACACATTATCTTTTTACTTTCCATATAGGCTCTTATAGTAGGAAAAAGACAATTCTTGGATTCAGCTTGTATAAATTAAGATGTGTTTTGAGCTGTAACCATTAGTTTCATTTAGTTTTCCAACATAAGTCATTGGGGGTACGGAAGTGGGGTGTAACAATAAAATGAACTATCAACTTAAACGTCTTTCTTAGAATAGAATGATTCAGGGCCCCTGAAGCTAGTCTACCATGTGGCACCAAGGAAAAAATATTTCAGTCACCACATTAAATAATCAAGTAAAGAGGGCATTAAAATGGGCACTTTCTATTTGCATTACACCATGATGGGGACAGTGACAAACCAAAAGAAATACACCACATTATGTGACCCACTAGAAGCCTACAATCTGATTTGAAGGCATTAAGTGAAATGTTAAATGGAGGATAGTTTTGATCTAGAACTTCAAATGAGACTATTTCATGAGTAATTTAGGAATAAGACTTTCCCTAAAAGTTAGTGAGGCACAGGATTATTTCTGACTCCCTGCTACTTCTACCCCAAGTATACCTGAGCTATGATTAAATTGTGAAATGCTCCCAACCTTGTCTTCTTTTCTACTTCATTTGTTCAGTTTCCTCCTAACAATATCTAGGAAGTAACATGTATTAGCTTTTTAATCCTTAGAGTAAACCCATGAGATTTCATCTAGTCCTAGAGCTTTAAATACCATCATTATACTGATGAATGCCCAATTTATATCTTGAGCTTTGAGTCTTTCTGAACTCTAGACTTGTTTATTCAATACATCTTCACTTGCATGTTAAAAGCCCACATCAAACTTACCTTGTCCAAATATGACTTGTGATCATTCTCCCTTACTAGCTGGCACACACCATAAATTAGATATTCAATCCTTAGAAAAAACTCTAAGATAGTTTCCATTTCAAACTGAGGAAGGTGAAGCACTCAGGCTACAACACACCCATAACTAGAAAGTGGTAAAGATGGTTTGCAAACTCGTCCTCTTCCAGAGTCCATCCAATCAATCGTGATGCTATCACCAAGTCTCTTCAGATCCACCTCCAGCATCCATCTCAAACTGGGCCACTTTTCTGCATCTTCACAGCTGTTACCCAAAGCTGGGTACTATTACTCAGATGTCCAACAGATATTCAAACCCTACAACGCTAATTTTTCTCTTTTGATCTTCTTTCAGTGATAAAACTTACCACATGCTAAGCACTGTTATAAACACTTTTAATGCATAATCTCCTTCATATCTCCTTCTAGAGCAAGTAATGAGACAAGTATTAAAATTTTCACTTTATAAATGTGAAAAATAAGGCACAGAGAATTTTAAAAACTTGCCAATGGCTGGTAAGTGACAAAGATGGAAGCATCTATCTCCAGCATCCACATTTTCACAAACACTGCACTACACACCTCCCCTTCTCCTAGTCTCCTGTGCCACAGGAATGTACTTCTAGCCACGTGACAGGCCAAATCCCTGGGACTTATCCCTGACTTCTAACCTTTTGCCACTTCAGATATTTCCAACATGCAATTATTAAGCAAGTCCTTTTAGCACTACCTTCACCATATACCTCACACCTGATTACTTCTCTCCATCCTCATTGTCATTATCCTACATTCCAGTGTTTTTAAGCTCCTGAGGTACATCAATAGCACATTCCACATTTCCTAAAGTCCATTCTCTTTATTTTAGCCAGTGTGGTCATTTTAAAACCATGTCACTACAGGCCTCCTGAAATCAGAATTAAATCCAAACTCCTCTCCAGGGCCAACCATCTCCCACAGAATCTCACTCCAGCCACCCCTGCATCTGCTATGTTCTAGTCACACTGGTCTTCCTTCTCTCCCTGGATGAAACAAAGCTCACTCCATTTGAGCGTTTCTTAGCCTGGATATCCAGATTGTAGGCTCTGCCAATCTTACAGGTCCTAGGTCCTGTTACAGCAACTTCTTGCCTTGGTCACCATCACCAACTCCTTCTTGGGCACAGTTGGCATGCTTTATCCCATAACCTATTTTGTTTTTGCATAGTTCTATCACATCTGAAATCTCCACATACATTTATTTGTGAGTTTTCAGTCTTTCCTAACTAGAAGGAGGGCAACTTGAGGGCAGGGACTTGCCTGCATTGTCCATCATTTTACAGTCAACTCCTGGAAGTGTGCTTGGCACACAGTAAGCATTCAGATATTTTTTGAGCAAATGAATGCCCAAAGTGATCCTACCCTCTGAGTTTATACCTCTGATATTTTTAAGGAAACCACTTTACTCATTTAAAAATTTCACCTACATGGTTTTCAATTACACTATCCTTACTCATTGTCTAATCCTTACGGTAAATAATATACATCTATTAAGGATTTACTGTGCTAAGCAATTTATATGACTTTCAATTCTCATGGATAAAGAATATAACCTATGAGGTCTGTGTTTTCATTTCACAGAAAGGAAACTGAGGCCAACAAAAAAAGTTACACTTGCACAGATATAAATTGAAAAGGCTGGGATTTATTTATTTATTTATTTGTTTGTTTTTTAATTTACTTGACAGAGAGAGAGAGAGAGAGAGATCACAAGTAGGCAGAGAGGCAGGCAGAGAGAGGAGGAAACAGGCTCCCCGCTGAGCAGGGAGCCCGATGCAGGCCTCGATTCCAGGACCCTGGGATCATGACCTGAGCCGAAGGCAGACGCTTAACCCACGGAGCCACCCAGGCACCCGACAAGGCTGGGATTTAAATGAAGATTTTTCTCACTCTAAATGGCAAGCTCTTTCAGATATATTCAGTATGTATCTGATAAGGGTAAATAAATAATAAATTTTAAAAAAGAAAAACTGGTAAAAATCTAAAATGCAAAAGTAAAAAAAAAGAGGAAAATAGTTCAGCTCTATAACTGTAGGAGCAGAATAATGACTTATTTGTTTCAGGTAGGGGCTGGTAAATTAATTTCATACAAGAAGTAAGCTCGTGGAAATCTTATAATAACAGATGATAGAGCAAATTATATAAATATCTTTAAATATCTTAAATAAGTTAAATTATAGGTGGAGAATAAATTATTCAGGGAAACTAGGGTGTCTTAAAATTATACCCCTTACCCGAAGAAGCTAAGTCAGGAAGGCCAACCACACCTTCCCATACAAGCCCTTTGGCTGAGCTGCTGGATAAAGCTTACCATGTGGATGGATGACAGGGATTTCAACTCTCAAGAATGGGTAGTTTGCTTACTCAATCTTGCCACATAATTACTATGTTCAAATCAGTAGGTGCTGGATTTGCCCTAGTAAATTTTAGAGACTCTCACATAGTTCAAACCAGTAGAGACTTCAGAAATGACTAAATCCAATTGTCAAATCTTCTATCTTGAAACAGATACATAAAATTTATAATTTGTAAAGGGTGTTCATGTCCATGTGCTCATTACATTCTATTAATAGCCATTTGAAATAAGAGGCATGGCTATTTTCATTCCCATTTTTACAGAGATTTAGGCCTAGGATGGTGACTGGAAGAGGAAAAGTCATATGAACACTAACCTACTATCAACTGGGCTCCTGCAGTACTCTTTTTCATTGAAAAAGAGGAGAAACATGAAATGCTGAGGCTTGGTATTTCTTAAAGAGCTTGCATAAGCCTTTCTCTATAGTATCAGTGAGATTTTCTTAAATCTAATATATAAGAAGGTTTATATATTTCTCTGGAAGCACAGACATTAGAGCTTCATTTACTAACTAGGAAACATACCATTGTATTTATGGTGTGTATATCTATCTATCTATCTATCTATCTATCTATCTATCTATCTGTTATGTATATATGTATGGATGTGTTATGTGTTATATATGTATGTATATATATAAAAGAAGTACTGGCAACAGAGACTTGAATTTATAAGAAAATGAACTCCTTCCTTTAGATATAAGAATGGAAAAAAATACTAGGAAAAACTAGCAAATACTATTATTCTCAGTACATACTTTTTTTCTTTATGAAGCAATGTTAATAAGTAAATAAGAAAAATCCCAATAGAAAAATAGAAATTAGCAATTCTAAAACTAAAATAAGACAATATAAAGTTTGGTTCAGATAAAAATGGGACACAAATTTATTAATAAGGAAGATCAGCCTAAGTAGAGAGGAAAGAACAACTGTTGTTAGAATTAAATCACTTAGGAGTGAAAGAAGATTCCTAATGAGGAGTAGAATTTCACAGGTGTTTTCAAATTGGGATAACTGACAGTAGAGATTACAAGATGAAAACACCAGCTAAAAAGAAAAAAATTTTAAAAGTTAGGACAAGAGAGAGCTAAATTGAAATGGACAGACATACTAAAAGGTCAGAAACAGGGCGCCTGGGTGGCTCAGTGGGTTAAAGCCTCTGCCTTCGGCTCAGGTCATGATCTCAGGGTCCTGGGATTGAGGCCCGCATCAGGCTCTCTGCTCAGCAGGGAGCCTGCTTCCTCCTCTCTCTCTGCCTACTTGTAATCTCTCTGTGTCAAATAAATAAATAAAATCTTTAAAAAAAATAAAAAAATAAAATAAAAAAATAAAAGGTCAGAAACGTGAAAATGTTAAAATCGAAAAGAAACAGGGATCAATCTTAAAAATTCTCTGAAGAAAACTTAATTTACCATATTTGGCAAAACTAATTTAACCTGGGTCATTTCTTATTTATGCTTCTGCAAATCACAAGCAAAACTTGAATCATTTCCCAAGGTTGGTATGACATAACCATTGACCAATTCCCTATCATTAAAGAAATTCTAATATATAGCCAATCACGGTGAAGACTGAACAGTCACTGCTTTCTCATTATGTAAGCTGTTTTTTTTTTTATCATGTTATGTTAGTCACCATACAGTACATCATTAGTTTTTGATGTAGTATTCCAGGATTCATTGTTTGCATGTAACACCCAATGCTCCACACAATACGTGTCCTCCTTAATACCCATTATTAGGCTCACTTATCCCCCCACCGCCTCCCCTTCTAAAACCCTCAGCCTGGGCACCTGGGTGGCTCAGTGGGTTAAAGCCTCTGCCTTCGGCTCAGGTCATGATCTCAGAGTCCTGGGATCGAGGCCCGCATCGGGCTCTCTGCTCGGCAGAGAGCCTGCTTCCTCTTCTCTCTCTGCCTGCCTCTCTGCCTACTTGTGATCTCTCTCTCCGTGTCAAATAAATAAATAAAATCTTTAAAAAAAAAAAAAAACCCTCAGTTTGTTTCCTAGTGTCCACAGTTTCTCATGGTTCATCTCCCACTCTGATTTCTCCACCTTCATTTTTCTCTTCCTTCTCCTAATGTCTTCCATGCTATCTCTTATGATCCACAAATAAATTAAACCATATGATAATTGACTTTCTCTGCTTGACTTATTTCATTTAGCGTGATCTCCCTCAGTCCCATCCATGTTGATCCAAAAGCTGGGAATTCTTCCTTTCTGATGGCTAAGTAATACTCCATTGTATTTATGGGCCACATCTTCTTTACTCATTCATCTGTTGAAGGCCATCTTGGCTCTTTCCACAGTTTCGCTACTGTGGAGATTGCTGATATGAACTTTGGGGTACATATGGCCCTCCTTTTTACTACATCAGAATCTTTGGGCTAAATATCCAGTAGTGCAATTGCTTGGTCATAGGGAAGCTCCATTTTTAATTTTTTGAGGAAACTCCACACTGTTTTCCAAAGTGGCTGTATCAACTTGCATCCCCACCAACAGTGTAAGAGGGTTCCCCTTTCTCCACATCCTCTCCAACATTTGTTGTTTCTTGCCTTGTCAATTGTTGCCATTCTAACTGGTGTAAGATGATATCTCAATGTGGTTTTGATTTGAATTTCCCTGATGGGTAATGATGATGAACATTTTTTCATGTGTCTGTTAGCCATTTGTATGTCTTCTTTGGAGAAGTGTCTGCTCGTGTCTTCTGCCCATTTTTTGACTTGATTATTTGGTTTTTGGGTGTTGAGTTTAAGAAGTTCTTTACAGATCTTGGATATCAAACTTTTGTCTGTAGTGTCATTTGCAAATATATTCTATGTAAGTTGTTTTACAACAATAGATCCCTGAGCCTCATTTGATGTTTTGGTTTGAATGTTCCCAGTTCGCAAACTGTCTTTTTTGGTGTGTGCACAATAAATGTTTGCTAATTGCTACTTCACTGATTCACTATTTTACTTTAGATATACCTGAACTTTTTTTTTTTAAAGATTTTATTTATTTATTTGAGAGAGAATGAGAGAGAGAGAGCATTCGCACAAATGGGGAGTGGCAGGCAGAGGGAGAGGAAGAAGCAGGCCCCCTGCAGAGGAAGCCCTATATGGGACTCAATCCCAGGACCTCCGGACCATGACCTGAAGTGAAGGCAGTGGCTTAACCAACCGAGCCACGTAGGCGCCCATTTCTTAACTTTCGACAGAAGCATTTCATTATGTGCCTCACTTAAACTAACTGTACTTCTAGGTCTTCTGCTACAGTCTTTGTTTTAAAATCAATTTTGGAAAACTATAAAGTACTCATGAAAGAAATTAAGGAAGACACAAAGAAGTGGAAAAACATTCCATGCTCATGGATTGGAAGAACAAATATTGTGAAAATGTCTATGCTACCTAGAGCAATCTACACATTTAATGCAATCCCCATCAAAATACCAGCAATTTATTTCAAAGAAATGGGACAAATAATCCTAAAATTTATATGGAACCAGAAAAGACCCCAAATAGCCAGAGGAATGTTGAAAAAGAAAAGCAAAGTTGGCGGCATCACAATTCCAGACTTCAAGCTCTATTACAAAGCTGTCATCATCAAGACAGCATGGTACTGGCATAAAAACAGACACATAGATCAGTGGAAAAGAATAGAGAGCCCAGAAATGGACCCTCAACTCTATGGTCAACTGATGTTCGACAAAGCAGGAAAGAATATCCAGTGGGAAAAAGACAGTCTCTTCAACAAATGGTGTTGGGAAAACTGGACAGCCACATGCAGAACAATGAAACTGGATCATTTCCTTACACCACACACAAAAATAGACTCAAAATGGATGAAAGACCTTAATGTGAGAAAAGAATCCATCAAAATCCTTGAGAGGAACACAGGCAGCAACCCCTTCGACCTCAGCCATAGCAACTTCTTCCTAGGAACATCACCAAAGGCAAGGGAAGCAAGGACAAAAATGAACTATTGGGACTTCATCAAGATTAAAAGCTTTTGCANAAAAGCTTTTCCACAGCAAAGAAAACAGTCAACAAAACCAAAAGACAACTGACAGAATGGGAGAAGATATTTGCAAACGACCTATCAGATAAAGGGCTAGTATCTAAAATCTATAAAGAACTTCTCAAACTCAACACCCATAAAACAAATAACCCAGTCAAGAAATGGGCAGAAGACATGA
>LNAC01000355.1:2170323-2182492 GCA_002007465.1 Ailurus styani
TTCCCCCCGGGGAAAAAAAAAAAAAAAAAAAAAAAAAAAGAATAAAAATGCCCACTGCAGTCTCCCCCCCCACAAAAGTCTATTTTGACTGATATAAATATTGCTACCACAGCTTTCTTTTTGTTTCCATTTTTATAGAATATCTTTCTCAATTTCTTCACTTTCTTAGATCTGAAGTGAGCCTCTTGTAGGCAGTATATAGGTGGGTATTGTGTCTTTTTGCTTTGTTTTGGTTTTTAATCCATTCAGCCACCATATGTCTTTTGATTTGAGCAGTCCATTTACATTTAAAGTAATTATTCAGGTGGCTGGGTGGCGTAGTTGGTTAAGTGTCCAACCCTTGGTTTCAGCTCAGGTAGTGATCTCAGGGTCATGAGATCGAGCCCCAAGCTGAATTCCATGCTCAGAGCAATCTACTTGAGAGGGTCCATTCTCTCTGCCCCTCCCTGCCATGCTCGTGTGCCTTCTCTCTCTCTCAAATAAATCTTTTAAAAATAATTATTAGTAGGTATATACTTATTGCCATTTTATTAATTGTTTTCTGTTTGGTTTTGTAGTTCTCTGCTCCTTTACTTGCTCTCTTCCCTTCTGGTTTGACTGTTTTCTTTAGTGTTATGCATTAAGTTCCTTTATCTTCCTTTTGTTGTGTATCTATTGTAGGTTTTTCCTCTGCAGTCACTATGAGATTCATCTAGACCTATGTACTTTTTTGCAGTCTGTTCTAGCTGATAGTCACACAAGTTTGAACACATTATAAAAGCATTACATTTTACACCTCACCACACATTTTATGTTTTTGACATTACATTTTACATCTTTTGTGTGTGTATCTTTTATCTACTTATTGTAGCTATAATTGACTTATTATTTTTGTCTTTTAACCTTTATATTAGTTTTTAAGTATACGATCTACTGCTTTTATCATATATTTATTTGTCTTTTCAAAGTGAGATTTTTTTCATTTATTTTCTTATTTCTAGTTATGGCCTTTTCTATTCCACTTAAAGTCTCTTAAACATCTCTTCTAAGGTCAGGTTAGTGGTGATGAACTCCTTTAGTTTTTGCTTGTCTGGAGGACTCTCTATTTCTCCTTCAATTCTGAATGATAACCTCGCTGGGTAGAGTATTCTTGGTTATAAGTTTTTTTCCCCTTCAGCACTTTAAATATATCTGCCACTTTCTTCTGGCCTGCAGAGTTTCTGTTGAGATATCAGCAAATAGTTTTATGAAGTTTCCCTTACATGTGTCTATTTGTTTTTCTCTTGCTGCCTCTATCTTTAAATTTGCCATTTTAATTATAATATATCACAGTGTAGATTTCATTAGACTTATCTTTTTTGTGACTCTCTGTGCTTCCTGGACATGAATATCTGTTTCCTTCCCCAAGTTAGGGAAGTTTTCAGCCATTATTTCTTCAAATAAGCTTTCTGCCCCTTTCTCTCTCCTCACCTTCTGGAACCACTATGATACAAATGCTATTATGCTTGAAATTATCCCAGAATTCCTTTAAACTATTCTCATTTTTTTTAATTTTTCTTTTTTTTTCTTTTTCTTGTTCTGATTGGGTGATTTCTGTCTTCCAGATCATTCATCCATTTTTCTGTATCATCTAATCTGCAATTGATTTTCTCTATTGTAATTTTCATTTAAGTTTAATGTATTCTTCAACTCTGAGTAGTTTTTTCTTGTATTTTTTAACTCTCTGTTGAAGTTCTCACTGTGTTCCTCCATTCTACTCCCACGTTTGGTGAGCATCTTTACAACCATTACTTTGAACTCTTTATCAGTTAAATTATTTATCTCCATTCATTGGAATATTTTTTCCTGAAGTTTTATATTATCTCTTGTTCACTGGAAACATATTCCCTGCCTTTTCATCTTGTTTGATTTTCCGTGTTTGCTTCTATGCATTAGGCAAACAGCTACCTCTCTCAAAATAAGTGAGTCTTGAAGGAGCGGCTTTATGTGGAAGTGTCTCCTGTGCAGACTGTGTGTGGCTGGTGGCAGGCTAGCCATAGCTGGAATGGGCACAGGCTTGGAGGATATTGGAGTACACTGTGTCAGGGCCCACTTGACAGGATGGTAGGAGCTGGAGTGGGTACAGGCTTGGAGGATATTGGAGTACACTGTGTCAGGGCCCCCTTGACAGGATGGTAAGAGCTGGAGTGGGTACAGAATGGGGGTCCTGAGGTGCACGTCACAGAGCCACCCCAGTGAGGTGGCTGGAACTGGAGCAACATAGGCCAGGGGTCCCAAGGTGGGGACAACTGGAGCTGGAGCAGGTGAGTGGTGGGGGTCCTGAGGCCATCTTGGGAGATGGCTGAAGTTGGTGTGGGCAAGGGGACTGAGTGTGCTGGGGTAGCCCTAGTAGGGAGGCAAGAGCACCTGGACCTTGCTCCTACCAGTATTATTAAAATGGAGCGAGAACACAAAAGAAAGGTGCTTGCTGGCAACTCCGACCTTGGAGAGAGTTCCAGAAGTTTCCTATCCACTTGGTGGATATTCTAGCGGTAGTCAATGAATTTGCTTCACTTATAATCTAGTTGTACTTTAAACCACTGTTTTTTACTCTGCCCAAGGGCAGGTGAGAGTGCACACACTCTTTCTTTCTTCTTTCTTTCTTTCTTTCTTTCTTTCTTTCTTTCTTTCTTTCTTTCTTTCTTTCTTTCTTTCTTTCTTTTTTTTTAAGATTTATTTATTTATTTTAGAGAGAGAGAATGGGGGAAGGAGCAGAGGGAGAGAGAGTCTTAAGCAGACTGTGCACTGAGCGTGAAGCCCCAGCCACGTGCGGCTCCATCTCACAACCCTGATATCATAACCAAGAGTCAGACATTCAACCAATTGCATTACCCAGATGGCTCCCCCCTTTTTTTTTAAATTCAGAATAGAGTTTATTTGTTCTTTTTATTACTTTCCTTCCTTCCCTTTTTTTCCTTCCTTCCCTTCTTCCCTACTTTCTTTCCCTTCTTTCCTTCCTTCTTTTCTTTCTTAGTTTTAAAATCTTAATTCTAATATAGTTAACGAACAGGGTTATTATCAGTTTCAGGTATACAATATAATGATTCAACAATTCCATACATCACCGTGTGCTCATCACACAAGTGCTCCTTAATTCCCATCACCTATTTAACCCATTCCCCCATCTACCTCCCCTCTGGTAACTATCTGTTCCCTACAGTTAAGAATCTATTTCTTGGTTTCTCTCTCTCTCTTTCTCTTTTTCCTTTGCTCATTTGTTTCTTAAATTCCACATGAGTGAAATCATATGGTGTTTATCTTTCTTTGACTTACTTCACTCAGAATTATATTTCTTAGCTCCATCCATGTGGTTGCAAATGACAAGATTTCATTCTTTTTTATTGCTGAGTTATATATATATATCCATCCCACATCTTCTTTATCAATTCATCAATCAATGGACATGTGGCTGGTTCTATATCTTGGCTATTGTAAATAATGCTGCAATAAATATAGCGGTGCCTGTTTGCCTTTGAATTAGTGTTTTTGTATTCTTTGGGTAAATACTGGATCTTAGGGTAGTTCTATTTTTAACTTACTCAGGACCCTCTATACTGTTTTCCACAATGGCTGCACTTCTTTGCATTCCTACCAACTGTGCAACAGGGATCCTTTTCTCCACATCCTTGCTAACACCTGTTGTTTCTTGTGCTTTCAATTTTGGCCATTCTGACAGATGTGAGGTGATATCTCACTGTAGTCAATACATATTCTTTTCAAGTGCACATGGAACATTCTTCAGAGTAGATCACTGTTAGAGCACAAAACATGTCTCAGTAAATTCAAGAAACTGAAATATTATCAAGCATGTTTTCTGGCCAACAGTATGAAACTAGAAACCAATTACAAGAAGAAAAATGAGAGAAACACAAATACGTGGAGGTTAAACAACGTGCTACTAAACCATGAATGGGAGGAAATAAAAAATGCCTAAATACCCTGAGAGACAGAAAAATGAAAACAAAACTTTCCAAAGTCAATGGGACACAGTAAAAACAGTTCTAAGAGGGGAGTTCATATCAATATAGGTCTACATCAAGAAACAAGAAAAATCCCAAGTAAACAGTCTAACTTTTCACCTGAAGGACCCCCCATAAGAGAAGAGCAAACAAAGCCCAAAGTTAGTAGGAGAAAGGAAATAATATCAGAGTGGAAATAAATGAAATTGAAACAAAAAGAAAAAAAAGAAAAGATCAAAGACACTAAGAGCTCACTCATAGAAAAGAGAAAAAAAATTGATTAACCTCTAACCAGTCTCATTAAAAAAAAAAATGAGGAACCAAATAAATAAAATCAGCAATGACAGAGAACTGCAACTGACATCACAGAAATATAAAGGAACATAAGAGATTACTACAAACAATTATACACCAACAAATTGGAAAAATAAGAAGAAATAGATAAATTCTTAGAAACACACAGTGTCCAAGACTGAATCATGAAGAAATAGAAAGTGTAAGAGACCAATTAAAAGTAAAAAGGAAATGAATCAGTAATTTCCCAACATACCAAAGTACAGGACCTGACAGCTTCACTGGTAAATTCTCCTGAATATTTTAAGAGTCGGTATCTATTCTTCTCAAATTATTTCAAAAAATTGAAGAGGAAGGAATGTTTCTAAACTCATTTTAGAAGCTGGCATTATCTTGATACAAAAGTCAGACAAAGACACCAGGAAAATAAAAAATTTTACAGGCCATTATCCCTAATGAACATGGATGCAAACATCCTCAATAAAATATTAGGAAATCAAATTCAACAATACATTAAAATTATCCTACTGTGATCAAGGGGGAATTTTTCCATTGATGCAAGCATGATACAACATTTGCAAATCAATCAACAGGACAGGATAGGCCACATTAATAAAACGAAGGATAAAAATCATATGATCATCCCAATAGATGCTGAAAAAGCATTTGAAAAAATCAACATCCATTTATGATAAAAAAATCTCAATAAAGTGGATATAGAAGGAACACACCTCAAAGCTCAGTATATTACAGGCCATATACAACAAACCCAGATCTAACATTATACTTAATGGTGAAAAGCTGAATTGTTTCCTCTAAATATGAAGAATAAGACAAGGATGCCCACTGTTGCTACTTTTTTTTTAACATAGTACTGGAAGTTCTCGGGCGCCTCNCAACAAACCCAGATCTAACATTATACTTAATGGTGAAAAGCTGAATTGTTTCCTCTAAATATAAAGAATAAGACAAGGATGCCCACTGTTGCTACTTTTTTTTTAACATAGTACTGGAAGTCCTCGGGCGCCTCGTGGCTCAGTGGGTTAAAGCCCCTGCTTTCGGCTCAGGTCATGATCTCAGCGTCCTGAGATCAAGGCCCGCATCAGGCTCTCTGCTCAGCAGGGAGCCTGCTTCCTCCTCTCCCTGTCTCTCTGCCTGCCTCTCTGCCTACTTGTAATCTCTCTCTCTGTGTCAAATAAATAAATAAATAAAATCTCTATAACATAGTACTGGAAGTCCTAACCACAACAACCAGGCAAGAAATTTAAATAAAAATCATCTGAATTAAAAAAGAAGAAGTAAAATTGTCACTAATTTCTGGTGACAAGATATTATATATGGAAAACCCTAAGGACTCCACCAAAGAGCTACTAGAACTAGTAAATGAAGATAGTAAAGTCGCAGGATACAAAACTAACATAAAGAAATCAAATGTGTTTCTGTATTCGGTAATAACAAACTATCAGGAAGAGAAATTAAGACAATAATTACATTTACATTTCCATCAAAAAGACTAAAATACCTAAGAATAAATTTAACCAAGAAGGTGAAAGACCTGTACTCTGAATATGATAAGATACTGATGGAAGCAATTGAAAATGACACAAATAAATGGAAAGATATATCATGCTTATGGATTGCATGGCTTAATATTGTTAAAATATCCATACTACCTAAAGCAATCTACTGATTCAAAGCCATCCGTATCAAGATACTAATGGCATTTTCCACGGAATCAAAATTCTAAAAAACTCTAAAATTTGTATGGAACCACGTAAGACCCCAAATAGTCTAAGAAATCTTGAGAAAGAAGAACAAGCCTGGAAGTATCACACGTCCTGATTTTAAACCATACTACAAAGCTATGGTGATCAAAAAGTATGGCAGTGTCACAAAAACAGACACATGCAACAATGAAACAAAATCAGACTCCAGAATCAAACTGAAGCATATGTGGTCAATTAAACTATGACAAAGGAGGCAAGAATATACAATGGGGGGAAAAAGGTTTCTTAAATAAATGGTATTGGGGAACCTAGAGAGCTACATGCAAAAGAATGAAACTGGACCACTATCTCATAACATAAAAAAAAAAAATTTAAAATGATTTAAATACTTGAATGTAAGACCTAAAATTACAACATTCCTAGAAGCAAACATAGGCAGCATGCTCTCTGACACTGGTCTTAGCAATATTTCTTTTTGAACCAGTTTCTTTAGGTAAGGGCAACAAAAGTTAAAATAAATGGGATTACATGAAACAAAAAAGCTTTTGCATAGGAAAAGAAATCATCAACAAAACGAGAAGGCAACCTATTGAATGAGGGAAGATACTTGCAAATTATATATCCAATAAGGGGTTAATATCCAAACTATATACTGAACGACTGAACTCATACAAGTCAACACCAAAACAAAACAAAACAAACAAACCAAAAACAAAACAAAACACAAACAAAAAAACAATTAAAAACAGGGCATAAGACTTGAATAGACTTTTTTTCCAAAGAAGACAGATGGCCAACAGACCTGAGGAAGATGTTCATCTTTAATATCCAACAAAATGCAAATCAAAACCTAATTAAATACTGGCTCACACTGGTCAAGTTAGATATTACCAAAAGACAAAAAATAACAAGTGCTGGAGAGAATGTAGAGAAAAAGGAACTCTCACACATTGTTGGTAGGAATATAAATTGGTGCTGCCACTATGGAAAACAGTATGGAGGTTCCTAAAAAAATTAAAAATAAAACTTCTCTATGATCCAGCAATTCCACTTCTGATTATTGATTGATTCAAAGAAAACAAAAACATTAATTCAAAAACATATATGCATCATTATCTCATCACAGCATTATTTACAAAAGCAAGATATGGAAGCAACATAAGTGTCCATCAACAGATGAATGGATAAAGAAGAATGATACACAATACTATAAACACACACACACACACACGCACACACACACACACCCCTATATACACAATAGAATATTGCTTAGCTATAAAAACAATGAAATCTTATAATTTTGACAACATGGATGGACCTAGAGCATATTTTGCTAAGTGAATAAGTCAGAAAGACAAATACTACATTATTTCACTCATACATAGAACTAAAAAAAATAAAACAAAGGAAAATAGAAACAGACTCACAGATAAAGGAAATAAACTGTGGGTTACCAAAGGAGAGAGGAGGTTGAGGGGTAGGTGAAATAGGTGAGGGGCATTAAGAGGTACAAGCTTCCCATGATAAAACAAATGAATCATGGGTACCTGGGTGGCTCAGTTGGGTGAGTCAGTTGAGTGACTGCCTTAGGCTCAGGTCAGGATCCCAGAGTCCCAGGATCGAGTCCTGCATTGGGCTCCCTGCTCAGTAGGGGGTCTGCTTTTCCCTCTGACCCTCTCCCTTCTTGTGCTCTCTCTCACTCTCTCTCTCTCAAATAAATAAATAAAAATTTTTTAAAAAGTGGATCATGTGGATATAAAATACAGTGCAAGGAATAGAGTCAATAACATTTGAATAACTTTGTATGGTGACAGATGGTAACTAGACTTATCATGGAGGTCACTTCATAACATAAAAATATCAAATCACTATGACATAAACTTGAAACCAATAGGATATTGTATGCCAATTATACTTTAAAAAAGGAAAGAACAAACTTTTTCCCCCATTACGTTCTTGTATTTACAATGAATTTTGTTAGTGCATGTATTTTTAAATTTCGGCTCAAACCACAACCATTTTTTATTGTTTTTTATTAGGAGGTAAACTTTTGGTAATAAAAATAAGGTTCCCCATTCTGATTTATTGTTTGAAATCTGCATATTTACATAGATTTATCTTACAACAAATGTGAGGAGTCAAACATTTCCTATGGCATAATTTGGTATTAGACCACGATGGTATCATATATTCCTTATGATTTATTTTAGGGTCACTGTTTCATAACATTTCATTTCCCTGTGTTTATGTGCATTTACGGAAAGAATAATAATTATGTGAAAGTAGTTAAAAGGCTTTGAAATATCTTGCTCTGCTGTCATTTAAAATCTTTTTTAAACCTTCATGCCTTCTGGAAAATTCAGGCATATTTCTAACGAGTTAGAAATGTGGATGCTTCTTAGAGTGGACTATTAGAATCTTAGGTTTTACTTATTAATAAAGTCCCATATCAACAGTACATATTAACTGCCTACCATATCCCAGGTACTTTTCCATGTGTTATGAGAAATTAAAAAAGCAGGGGTGGGGGCAGGGAGTCATAGCTCCAGGTCTTCCCATTAATGTGATAGTATGTTCCAGTACTCTTTTCAAGTAAACTAATGATCTTAAATTAAATTATTTCTAAGAACATTCTAGATCCAAAATCTTGTGTTAGTCATCTGCAAAATTATTCGTGAAGAAAACTGCAGTGGATTAAAGGTTCTTTACTACTTTACCTCCCCCATCAAGATGTAGTGTTTACTGCCCCTCTCCTTGAGTCAGGGTTGGCCCTGTAACTGTTTAGCCTATTGAAATTGGCTAAGGGGAACCTGTCCAAGTTCCAGTCTAAGGTTTAAAAGCTCCTGGCAGTTTCGACTTTTGTGCTTGTGGTTACTCTGAGTTTCCATGTAAGAAATATGGCTACCCTGTTAAGAATGACACATAAAGACACCAGGTCGAGAGAAGAGGCTTTGGGCTACTAAGAAAGAGAGGGAAGCATGGCCATCATAACCTGCCAGTTAACCTCGGATGCTTCCAGCCCCACTGCCATCTGATTATAATGCTGTAAGAACCCAAATGAGATCAGGAGAACTGACCAACTGAGCCCATTCAAGCCACAGAACCATGAGAGTTATCAAAAGCTAATAGCTTTTAAGCTTTTAATTTATTTTTTTAAAGGTTTTATTGACTTATTTGACAGAGAGAGAGAGGGAGAGAGCATAAGCAGGAGGAGGGGCAGGCAGAGGGAGAAGGAGAAGCAGTCTTCCCCACTGAGCAAGGAGCCCAATGTGGGGCTAGATCCTAGGACCCTGGGATCATGACCTGAGCCCAAGGCAGACACTTAACCGACTGAGCCACCCACATGCCCCTTAAGCTTTTACTTTTAATTTAAGGTACTAAATTCCAGGATCATTTGTTATATAGCAATATATAACTGAAACAGATACTCTATCTTTGCATTACAGCAAGTATAATTACATTATTTATCCTATAAAGTATATATTTCAGACTATGTATAATGAAGTACCCAAATATACATATATATATAGTCAGTTCTGCTATAATCTGACATAGGCAGTGCTAGAAAAAGCACCAAATTATGCAAAACCTTATGATATAAACCATAAAACCTATGTAAAATGGAGTTAGGTATATATAACTCAGAAACTTCATTACACATAAAAAATAAAACTAGGAACCTAATTAATATGCCAGCACAGTCATGCACATATTAAATAACTGAAAAATACGTGAATATTATAATAAATATGGCACTTTACCTTGAAAGAGACTTGAAGTTTACTCATGGACTGGGTCTCAGAAGAGTTGTAGCTGTGAGTTGTTGTGAGTTGGCCTTGAGCACCAAGGAGCAGCTTAAGCACAGCTAGATTGCAAGAAAGTTACATAGCCAAACATTTCCTTTACTAAAAATATATGTATACTAAAGTCATAATTTCTCCAATCTGAGTCATAATTTCTCCAATCTAACATCAACCATTGCATATTTCAATTTTTGCTCAAAACATACTTTATCTGCATGATATATGGTCCAGGAAAAAATTAAAATAGTATCCCTACTATCATTAAAATTAATTTTCAGTTTTACCAAAATTACTCAAATATTGGCTATAATCTTCAGAATTACTATTTCCCCAAAAAATCAGCTAAAAGAAAATGCCATATTATAAATCGACAAATTAGTAACAAATATCATAAAAATGCAAGTGTTCTTCTAAGATACTTCAATATTTTGAAATCCCTTCATTTTAAAGATGCTAAAGAAAAAATTTAAATGGTGAGAACCACTTGGAATCAATATTTCACATACTTGAGGAGATAATCTATTTTCCCATTAAATGAATTTAAATAAAAACAATTAGCATATCATAGGTAAGGTAGATATTGCAGTAACTGGGAGGAGGGGAGAAAAAAAGAGATAAGCTCTAGTACAGGAAGCTTCTTGATGTCTATTATCCTGTTTTTACTAGTCTCTATTTTATTAGTTTAATCCAGGAAAGAAAAAAATAATGTGCGTTCTGTGTGACCTTTTGAAAAATTTTTTTTCTTTCTTTGTTTTTTTTTTTTTAAGATTTTATTTATTTATTTGACAAGGAGATCACAAGCAGGCAGAGAGGCAGGCAGAGAGGCGGAAGCAGGCTCCCCGCTGAGCAGAGAGCCCAATATGGGGCTTCATCCCAGGACCCTGAGATCATGACCTGAGCCGAAGGCAGAGGCTTAACCCACTGAGCCACCCAGGCGCCCCGAAAAATTTTCTTAAAAAACATTTTCGTCCAAGTCTTTTTAAAGACAAAGTATGAATGCCTAAGTATTTAAGATTGGTTTCACTTGTGTCTCAAAACTTACATACTAGAATTTTAATTAAGGCATTTTTGCCGTTTTAAAGTTTTGTTCTCAAAATTCTTCCTTGTTACATTGTTCCTATATTATAATTGTTCATAAAAAGAGAAGTAAAACTTCAGTCTTATCTAAATTTGAAATTCAAATGATTCTCAGAGTAACTAATTGAAGAAAATAGCACTCATTGTGTCAAGTAGGAATCCTAATATCTGTTACACAATTCTAGTCTGGAGCAACAAGAGGGCCCTAGTTTAACACACTCATCAAATAGACAATTACAAATTTTTTCAGAGATCTTAGACAATTAACAAGGGGGAGGGTGGTGAATCTTTCAATGTTGGAATGTTTCAAAAGAGAAAATTACAAATAACTTAAAAAGTATTTCTTTTTGATTAAGTTTTTTTTTTACTTGAGGTAATTTAATTGAAATGATTTCAAAAGAACAAATTAAGTCTCTTGGTCAACTCTGAAATTATCTCAGTAATTAAATTTAACAGACAGCTGCTTAATTTCTTTTAAAAGCTAATATATTTATTATTATTGGATGGGCCGAATAACGGTACACACTTACCTTAAGTTAAATTTGTGCTAAATTCAGCACTTCAGAAAACTTTAAGACAGGCATAAAAAAAGCAGAAAACTGCAGTATCCACTCTCATCTATTTAGGCTCTTCGGAAAGAGACTTCGCAAGAAACAGCCGAATTGGTAGTGGCCCCATAACTTTGTGTTATGTAATACGTTACTACAATTATCCATACAATGTCTATGAACTTGGTAAGACTCAGAGTGCAACAGCGTGTAAGAAGCAAAACCCATCACCAAGAGACTGGCTTATGGTACCTTTCCTAGAAGACAGATGCTAATTATAAATTAATAGGATGATGCTCAAGTGCCACAACGATCCTATAATGTGCCTTAAAGATTATTTTAATAATAGGGTTTCTAATTAGCTAGAAAGTTAACAAATATACATAATGCAAATAACCACAACATACAAAAACTTTTAGACTGTTTTCAACCCAAAATATTCCAGAGGCAGTATCACCTCTTAGTCTAAATAAAGTTATTTAAAATAGGAGAGAAAAGATGGCTATTAAAATGAGTGTCTGTTTCAATCACATCATTTCAAAGCCACGAGAAACTTGTCCTGGTCACCTCTGGAGTGAGTCGCCGGGGTCGGGCTCCGGGGCGAGGAGCGGCCCCGTCCGTCCTCCACGGGGATTCCCTCGGGCTGCAGCCGGCCGCCGGATCCTCCTGCCCGGGGCGCTCGGCCTCAGCGACTCCCCGGGGCGGCCCCGCGGTCCGGGCGGCGTGCGGAGGGGACTCGG
>LNAC01000355.1:2182919-2254562 GCA_002007465.1 Ailurus styani
CGGCTCCCGGCTCCCGGCCCGCGCGCGCGCCCGCCCCGGGAAGGGGGGGGGACGGGGGCGGGGGCCCGGGGCTGGAAGCGGCGAGCCGGGGTCTGCCCTGAGGATCCGCCAGCCCGGGGCTAGGCGTGGTGACCCCGGGCGTCCCCTCCCGGCCCGCGCGTTCCGACGGCCGCTGCTGGGGGGAGGGCGCCGCCAAGGATGACACTGGTTGCGCTTCTTAGGAGCGTGTGTGTCTTCGAGGTGGCGCGAGATGCCAGGTGGCGCGAGGTGGCCGGAGCTCTGCAAAGTCGAACTAAGTCCTACCCAAGGGCATTCCCTTTCCACTCCTAGGACGGTGTATGGGAAAGAGGCACAGTTACTACTACACTTCATATAATGATAACAATTATTAGCAGAGCATAGCGACTCCGCCATTTGTCCTCAGCATGATTTATTCATAATTGCTGCTTCCCGCCCACTTTCCCTGCCCTTCTGGAGTTTCTTTTACTTCTCTAATCTACTCCCACTGGACAGATCTAGAGCTCTGCTAAGAATAGAACTGAGATTTTGAGTCTTGATCTACAGATTCAGCTCCGCGTAGTAGGCTTAAAGCCGATGGTTTCTTTGAATGAATAAATAAACGAAATGATGTGTGGTGAACGGTTTTCGGTCTAAGATGTGAGGTTTTGCGGTCTAAAATGTGTCTTTTATTAGAGGTTTTTACTTTTTTATAAATTTCCATTTTGATTCAAAGTAGCTCAGAACTTATAATTTATATAATATATATGTCAAATAGGAATCAATCTTTGGTACTTTTTTTTTTTNGGTTTTCGGTCTAAGATGTGAGGTTTTGCGGTCTAAAATGTGTCTTTTATTAGAGGTTTTTATTTTTTTATAAATTTCCATTTTGATTCAAAGTAGCTCAGAACTTATAAATAATTTATATAATGTATATGTCAAATAGGAATCAATCTTTGGTACTTTTTTTTTAAAAAAAGATTTTATTTATTCGTTTGAGAGAGGGAGAGAGACAGAGAGAGCACAAACAGGGCGGAAAAAGCAAAGGGAGAGGGAGAAGCAGACTCCCTGTTGAGCCAGGAGCCCTAGGCTGGGCTCTATCCCAGGACCTGGAGATCACGACCAAAGCCTAAGGCATGCAGAGGCTTAACCATTTGAGCCACCCAGGCGACCCAAGGTACTTAAAAAAAACCAAAAAGACACTAAATAAATACATAAATAAACAAACAAACAAACCAAAACCAAAAAAAAAAAAAAATAGACATTTTCAGGGATGCCTGGGTGGCTCAGTCTGTTAAGCTTCTGCTTCTGGCTCAGTTAGTGACCCCAGTATCCTGGGACTGAGTCCCACATCAGGCTCCTTTCTTGACCGGGAGCCTGCTTCTCCCTCTGCCTGCTACTCCCCCAGCTTGTGTTCTCTCTCTCTCTCTGACAAATAAATAAACAAAATCCTTAAAAAAAAAAATTAAACGGATATGCAGTTGTTGTCATTGTTTGTTTTGTTTTGTTTTGTTGTGGGGGTTTTTTTGTTTGTTTGTTTGTTTTGCCTAGCACTCCCTCCCTTTTGTGGAACCAGTGCCTGAATTTTGCTTATATATGTTAACTCATTCCTTATTTTCAGTCCATTCACTTTTGGTGATGCTAACTGCTGCACTGATTCAGGGCACATAACCCTAACCTGATGTAAGTTACTTATTCCCTTGGTAACAGAGATTACTTCAGAAATATGCACTGTGCTCCAAAGCAGGCCAATCAGAGACAAAAAGACATAGTTCTGGGACTCTGTGATCTTGCAAATTAGCATCACCTAGCTTTAGAGATTTTTAAATGCTCAACCACTGCAGGTCTGTTATGCTAAGGTTAGAGGCCCTGTAAGGAAAGAAAAGTGAGATGCCAAAACATGGATGCTGATATGTAGATGGATGCTTCTGAGGATATTGGCTTTGTAAACCACCTGGATCCTCACACCTTGTGGAGTTGCTTCGCCCCCCACCCCCCTCCCAACTTCCAAAATAAGAGCTAGTGCTTTTCTTGTGCTGAAAAATGCTACAGATTTCTCCTCCACAAGCAGACAAGTACCCCTTCAAAAGTTTCACCCACCTACTCTTTTGGTTATCTCTTATGTAGGGATAAATCCCAGCTTGACCTGACTGGGGATATGCTGAGGTTGACATGAGTGAAAAGAGGAGTTGGAAGAATCAGGATCTACAGTGAGGAGTCAGATGAGTACTCTTGGGATGAAGTTTTGTAGGTTTCTTTCTTTCTTTTTCTTTCTCTTTCTTTCTTTCTTTCTTTTCTTTCTTTTCTTTCTTTTTCTTTCTTTCTCTTTCTTTCTTTCTTGCTCTTTCTTTTCTTTCTTTCTTTCTAAGATTTATTTGAAAGAGAGTGTGAGGAGAGGGAGGGGAGAAGCAGAGAAAATCTCCAGCAGAATTCCCACTGAGTGCAAAGCCATATACCAACAAGAACCTATGAGCCCTGAGATCATGACCTGAGCCCAAACCAAGAGTGGGTCACTTAACTGACTGAGCTACCCAGGTACTTCATAGCATCTGCAGTCTTATTTCTTAACAACATATACTTCAAACTTAACTTCCTGCAATATGCTGTTTCAATCTTGTTGGGAAAATAAAAGTAGAGGCTCCCCTTGGTGGCTTGGTCAGTTAAGCGACCAACTCTTGGTTTTAGCTCAGGTCATGATCTCAGGGTCCTGGGATCAAGCCCTACATCAGGCTCCACACTCAGCAGAGAGTCCTCTTGGGGTTGTGTCTCCCCATCTCCCCTTGCCTCTCCCCCTCAAATAAATAAATAAATCTCAAAAAAAAAAAAGAAAAGAAAAAAGGTGGAGTGGCTGGTGACTCAGTGGGTTAAAGCCTCTGCCCTCTGCTCAGGTCATGATCTCAGGGTCCTGGGGTGGAGCCTAGCATTGGGCTCTCTGCTCATCAGGGGGTCTGCTTCCTCCTCTCTCTGCCTGCCTCTCTGCCTACTTGTGATCTCTCTCTCTCTGTGTCAAATAAATAAATAAAATCTTAAAAAAAGAAAAAAAAAGAAAAGTAAAATAAAAGTAGAAAGAAAAATCTCCTCAAAAATNGGGTTAAAGCCTCTGCCCTCTGCTCAGGTCATGATCTCAGGGTCCTGGGGTGGAGCCTAGCATTGGGCTCTCTGCTCATCAGGGGGTCTGCTTCCTCCTCTCTCTGCCTGCCTCTCTGCCTACTTGTGATCTCTCTCTCTCTGTGTCAAATAAATAAATAAAATCTTAAAAAAAGAAAAAAAAAGAAAAGTAGAATAAAAGTAGAAAGAAAAATCTCCTCAAAAATAGATGCCTACACAAGATCATTTCTTAAATGCATAGCACCCTAGATGTTCCATCTGTTTTTTTGTATAATCAGAAGTTTCATGTTAAAATATCCATTATTAGCATGAAAAAATTTAAATAAGTATGAAGTATTTTAATTAGCATGACATTAAAATAGTAATAGTCAAGTATTATAAAGTTTTAAACAAAACTGGTTAATTTGTTGTGGTAGTACAAATTCATACTTCCATTTAGAAAATAGTGTGGCAATGCACATTATAGACAATAAAAAATATCTTTGACCTTTAATTCAATAATTTCACTCTTAAGAAAGTACTTTATGGAAACACTTCAAAAGAAAAAGAAGATTAGATGAAGAAGTAGGGGAAAGAGGAAAAAGAGAAGAAAGACAAAATAGAAGACAGAAAAAGAGGGAAAAAACCTAAGTGCAGAGAAGCATATGGCTATAACAAAGAAAAATTGTACATGTAATTGTATAAATATATTGAAATAACTAAGCAAACAAAAATACTTCCATTTGAAAGTATATTATGCTGCCCTTAAAATAATTAGCAGTGTGATTTCAACATTGAAAAGTGTACCCTGTAATGCTAGATAGTAAAAACATGGAAAGTGAAACGATGTAGACTATGTTCTCAAATATTTACAAGACCAAGTACAATATGAATATATCCTGGAAGAAAAAAAATGCAGTAAAGTTTTCTCTTTTAAAATATGTTAGTGTTTTAATGTTTATATTACATTTTAGTGATTAAATGGCTAAGGTTTTATTTACTGATTATTAAAATATTGTAGAAAAAATAATTCTTTTAGGTTTTATGTCTTGCTAATTTCATATTTGCTGTTATAATGCTATAGCACCATTCAATGCTGTATATAGCATTTACAGGATGGATAGTTTTTGCGAATAGATATGTACAATCTGTCATGTCACAAAGTTAGATGATGAAATACATTCTTGTTTTTCTCTTTTTGGCTATACACACACACACACACACGCACAAGCATCCACATATATACCCATTCTATCTCTGTCTCTCTCTATATCCCCCCCACATATGTGTATTTTATGTATATGTATATTGATATTACATGTGTGTGGGGTGTATATATGTAGGTATCTCTATAGGTAGTGATAGAGATAAAATTCATTCATATTTCCAAAAATATCTGTGACTCCTGCCAAGGAATAATATACACAATAATAAAGTTAGTTAAAATCTTAAAAATTAATTTGTGGAGCAACAGTATATTGTTTGAGAAAGGGAAATGCAGACCATGAAAATAATAAAATAAATTATTTATAAAACTAAGTTAAAAACAGATACCTAGATATATATCTCTATACATATTTCATTCTTTGACATGGTCCAGTAGCCTTAGATATTTAGGGGAACTTAAGTATCACCTAGATAAGGGATTTTTTAACTTCAATACAAACAAGGACCAGACCAATAACAGAGAAAACGGATGAGGTTCCACTTTTACTCTATGACCAGTCCAACTAGGACAACAGCAACTAAGTGAGAAAATAGACCCAGGACACAAAAGAAGTCATACATGTAGATTTCGATATAAAATTTTCTTTGTTTGACATTGGAATGTTTAAAAAAATTAAGGCCATGGGTCAAGCAAATAACTTTTGCTATCTCCTGTGGTAAAAATGTGTCCCCCCAGATTCATATGTTGAATCTGAACCCTCCAAAGGTAGTGGCATAAGGAAGTGTAGACTTTGGAAGGTGATAAGGGCATGAGGATGAAGCTCGCATAAGGGATTTTTGTTCTTATAAACATAAGAGAGAGATCTCTCACCCCTCCCACCACGTGTGAATCGAAGATGTCTGCAGTTCAGAAGAGGTTAGTCACCTGATCATGCCAGCACCCTGCCCTAGGACCTTCCAGAACTGTGAGAAATAGGTATCCGTTGTTTATAAGGTACCCAGTCTGCGGTATTTTGTTACAGCAGCCTGAGTGGATTAAGACCTCATCATATGTAGTTTGTGAGCTCTGCTTCTAGTTCGAATCTTTTATTTTGGAAATTAATGTATAAAACTTATGAAGTGAGGCTAAGATCTAAGAAGCTAAGACCTAAGAGCTGAGATCACAGAGTTAATTAATTGGTCACAGAGCAGCAATTTTACCCAAGGATCTAGATTGTCATTTCCGCACAATATATTTTTCTTATTTAAAATTCTTTATCATGCCAAGTTTAAAAAGCAAATGAAGTTTTATTTCTATATTTATATTAGAATTAAAGAAAATCTTTTAAGGTGGCTTAGCATTTAGGCATATAGAATATGGAGATGGTTTGCTCTGAGTAACTGTAAATTCTACTACTAGACTTCTAAAACTTTTAATGCAACCTCCTAAACCCCAATTTCCTTTAAAAATTAAGCGACAAAAAAAGTGTGAGGCATTCTGCCAACATTAAAGCAATGAGTTTTTTAAAATTAAAATTAATTAAAATGGAAATTAATTTTACCCACTTGATTTGCATTTTGCATGCAAATGTAAAAACTTTGCTACCATTCAACACCCTAATGGCATTGGCATTTGAAACAATTTATTTAAATAAAGCTTTTTGTTCCACTTTGCTCATTTTTCAAATGTCTCCTCCAAGCAGTGGGATTTCAAAATGTCAACCTCTGTGTCTCTTGCCATTCTCAGAATAATAAATGATTTGCAATATCATTTATAGTGAAAATTTTCTTGTGGAGGATTGGCTACTCCACTAACATTCTAAATCCCTTTTCAAAGTCATCTTTTTGTTTTTTTAATTGTTTACTCTCTTTTCTTATTAATTTACTGCCTTTAATTTTGCCAGTCAACTCAATGGTACTTTGTCAAAATTTCACTCATGACCCAATTACCAAAAATAGAATATGCTAACAAGGTAAATCCTTAATTTGCATCAGCTGGATTATCTACTCTTCCTTCTTTTAGCCTTTTCCTTTCTCAGTCTGTTTTTATTGGGTTTTTATTTATTATTTTTTTAATCTTCCAAGAGTTTTTAAGTCATTGTTTGATTAAGTCATTCTTCTACCAAAAAAAATCAATAATCCTCATTAGAGTGATAGCTGTAAGTCCTTTATACTTATATTCAATGTTCTTTAAATTTTGCCAAGTTCAACTTAAAGGTTAATTTAGAGTATCTAGAAAATGATTTCCCTATTTTGGATTTTCTTTTAAAGAATTAGAATTATCTCCAGATATTAGACCCGTTTATTCATTATCTCTTAAACCTCATGCCTAACCAGCTCCTTTGGCTATTTGTTCCCCAACCTAGACTTCTCAACATAGCCTTTTTCACATATGGCAGCATAATTTGTTGGGACATTAATTTACATTTTGCTATGTGTTTACTTTTGCCTCACAATTCCAAACTGGTTTCCAAGCATACAGATTCTTGACTAAAAGCAAATTTACTTTTCCAGAGAGAAAGAAGAAACTTGTCATAGAACATATTTCCCTAGCTTTGTGGGGTTTTGTTTTATTTTTCTCAGAAGGCCAAACATCTTAAGAGAACTTTACTTATTAAGGAGAGTGCAGAGAGGACAGAGTTGATGGGGTGAGGGGAAAAAAAAAAAAAAAGGAAATCCTTAAGTGAGAGGAGAAGCCAATTAGCAGGTAACAATAGTGTAGGAAAACACTGCTTACTCCCTAGGACTGCCCAGAACAGGAGGCCACACAGTAGTGGGTACTGACTTGATTTCTGGTACCCTCAAAGTGCAGAGACCTGAGGTACAGGGTTCCCCCAAAAAGCAAAGATTCTTGTATGCAAATTTGACATAGAAGAAGTAGTCACCTTTAGTCAATAGATCCTGTTTGATGTGAATAAAATAATTATATATTTTTGTATATCTTAGTGTAAACTAAGGTATATCCCTAAATCATCCGTCTTCTAAGACTTTAAATTCCACATTGTTGTAAAATTGCTTTTCTGAAATCCCCAGTGTGAATCATTCCTTTTCTTCTGTATTGATTGTTACTTTCATTTATAATTTACCATGAACTGCCCATCTTATCTTTTTTTAGACAAATTATTTGTAATTTCTAGCTTGTTATGACTTGATTCAAATATAAGCTGCTTTTAAATATTCATCTCCCAGCTGCTTCCAATATTCATATCACTGTGTCTTACATCTAGAAAAAACGCAATTAATATATTTTTTAAGATTTTATTTACCTTGGTGGGGGAGGGGCAGAGGAAGAAGAGAGAGAATCGGGCGCCTGGGTGGCTCAGTGGGTTAAAGCCGCTGCCTTCGGCTCAGGTCATGATCCCAGCGTCCTGGGATCGAGGCCCACATCGGGCTCTCTGCTCAGCAGGGAGCCTGCTTCCTCCTCTCTCCTCTCTCTCTGCCTGCCTCTCTGCCTACTTGTAATCTCTCTCTCTGTGTCAAATGAATAAATAAAATCTTTAAAAAAAANAAAAAAAAAAAAGAAGAGAGAGAATCTCAAGCAGATTCCACACTGAACACCAAGTCTAATGAGGGACTTGATCCCAGGATCCCAAAATCTTGACCCGGGGCACAGTCAAGAGTCAGAAGCTCAACTAACTGAGGCAACCCTAGAAACACACAATTAGTATTGATTTAGTTTATTCCTGTATAACTTTTGTCTGGTGGTTCCTACTTTTCCCCATTTTGTCTTTGACATTTAGAACACATATATATTTTAGAAAAATTTTGTCTAGTACCTTTCCAATGCAATCAGATTGAGTTTGATAGGAAAGTGTTTAGCCTTCAAATAGTAATTATGACTTCAACAACCCCAATTATTTCAATCTTCTGAGATAAATGACAAGTGAGAAGAGTAGGTTTTGTTTTCTAATATCTCATCATCTTAAGTGCACCAGGATTGCTTCCTCTTAGCTTGAGCAATGTCACAAGCTAATCTTGGCAATTTCTGACTTTCACAATTTACTTTGGTTTATCAGAAATGAGCTCTGGGTCCCTGGGTGGTTCAGTTGGTTAAGCATCAGACTCTTGATTTTGGCTCAGGTCATGATCCTCAGCATCATGAGATCAAGACCTGCATGGAGTCCTGGGTTAGGCTCTGTACTGGGAATGGAGCCTGAATGAGATTTTCTCTCTCTCTCTCCCTCTGGTTCTCCTCACATTCTCTCCCTCTCGCAAAAAAAAAAAAAAAAAAAAAAAAAAAATTTAGAAAGAAGGAAGAGAGAAAGAAAGAGAGAGAGAAAGATTGGTCTAAGTGTGAGATATGTCACAATCTGAAATGCAAATAAATCATCTAGGATTCAGTTGATGTTCTTACACATATACTCTGTTCCACTTGGTTCAGTTTCTTTGGTGTCCAAAATTTTTGTTTTGTTGGAACTGGAAATAATTATAAATTTAGGGAAAATTAAAATGAAATTTTGCTGTCACTTTTTCAAAGCAAACACAATTTTTTTTTTTCCATTTTGGTACTGAGTAGGGTATCATTTTCTTCTGTCTGAAGAGAAAGATGCACAGACTCCAGCAAAAATGAAACTCCTAAGTCAGTGAAACTTTTTCTCAGATCCACATCATCCTGTGCTCAGAGTAATGTTTAATAGCTCGCAGAAAGTCTCAGACTTTGCTTTTTTGGGAAGATAGTTAGATTTCCGGTATGGTATGATCTTAAACTTGAGGTGGATATTTCTTGTTTAAATCAGGGAAAGGAAGGAGGTAGAATCAAATATTAAATTATTTTCTAACTATTCTAATATAAAATAGCCACTTTGAAAATGTCTTAAAACATAGTCCTAAAGAAAAAATAAACATATATTCTCATCATTTATGTTTAATATTACAAAAAGAAGTATTTTTTTAAGATACTAATGTACAACCCAACTACAAATACAAATTGATTTTTGTATGTTCAATTGATTTTTGTGGTGTTATGCCTTCCTTTAATCCCTTCCTGGATGTCCAATTTGACAGCTGGGTCCTTCGAACCTCTGTTGTTTGAGTGGATATTTCCCTAGGCTGTGCAATAAATAAGATACTTAGTTCAGTACTCAGGTGTCCCACAGCAGGTAAGTAGGTGTTTGTCTTGTTTCTAAGAATAGTTTTGTCTCTGAGTGTCATGGTTTTAGTAAGTGCTTTCTGCCTTCATAACTTGCCTGGTCCTTTAGTTTCTTTTTTTTAATTTCCCCCATAACGCTACACATTATGACTGAAGTATACAACTGAGATTTGGCCATATGTGGAATCAGTTCAGAAACCCAAAATAAAAGCTCCAGGAGGTATTATGTGCAAAATGCCCTCCTGATTTCTTTCGGCTGCCAGCAAACCCAGCCATCTTCTTGAGATAGTGTTTTACTGCCAAGAGTCCAAGTCAGTATCCTCATCATTGCTACTTCCTCAGATGGAGAGTTTTATCCCCTGGCCTCGGGGTTTCCCATCTGTGGTGAACTGGCAAGTTATCTGCCCCTCTGCATCATGGGATTTAACAAGCTTTATATCTTCCTTGGTCATACATCTTGGTTTCGAGTTAAATAAGCTAAAGTACAGGATGCAACAGTATTGATTATAGGGAATGGCTATTTCAAGGGTGGGTGGTATTAGAGTAGAAGTCTGGGAGTAGGGGGAAAAAGACTGCTTCATTTTGTTGAATTGGAAAGCATGTTTTGTATAAATGGAAGGGATGAACTTTGAATCCTACAGGGCATTCTATGTTCACTAACTTGGGTCCTTTGAAATCAATTTCTAGTTTGATATCCTGCATAAGAGATCTCCTTTCTCTCTCTTATTTAGGAAAGAGTAATTCTTTGTGCAAAAATCACAGAAAAATAATATGGTCAATGGATAAAGCTTAAAGCTGAAGTTATGGCTTATTGAAATTCTATTTTACTGGAGGCAAAAAAACAAAACAAAGCAAGGCAGGGTCCTCATGACTGTGTTCTTCTCATGCCCCAAGTTCTTCAGCTACTTGCCTTTTTTTCTCTAGCTTTCAGAGTCTTCTGTCAGTTGTTTTATAAATCCTGTGCAGGGCTTTTGCTGTAAGTGGTAGGAAGGGTAAGGTCAAATGTGTAGACTCCCATCTTGTTCAGAACCAGAAGAGCAGTTATGTTTTACAGGGGTATAAATACAAGGAAGAAAAGGCCTCCTGAAACCCCAATCCCTGTCTCCTTAACAGAATGAGAGCACTACACTAGATTCAGCTTCTGTTTCCTACCCCAAGGCTCAGAAACTTCCTCTGGGCTCTGAGGTGGGGGAAAGGCAGCCTCGGACACTTTGCTTTTCTCCTCTCACTTATCATATAGTCCTCCCTTGCCTGTTGACAAAATATGAAAGCTCCTTTCCGTATATTTGCCAGTTTTCTAGCTTTTTTTTTCCCATGGGAAGGTAATTCTCTGCAGTTAATTATTCATAGGTAGAAGCAGAAACACTCCTAACTAGTGTCATTTTAATTAAACTTACTTGCCAATCCTTGACTTATGAATGCCAGCTTTCATTTTCATAGACCCTCAATTGAAGTTGGGACTTTGATTCTGTCATGGGAAGCATTAGGAGGAGAGTTACAGATGTTTTCAGTCAGTACTTAATTAAGCCTTGCTACCTGCTTGAGGGTAGCTTTTGATAACTGTTGAGGTAACGCACCACAGAAATTTCACCATATGCAAAGCATTGTGCCTCTGAATGCATTTTCTTACCTTTATAATAGTTTTGAGCCAGCAGGTTAGAATATAATGAGTTTTAAATCTGGTAATATACTTCAGTAAAATGGGAAACTTCAGTAAATGATACACATTTACAGTTCCTGTTCATGGTGTGTTTAGGAGAGAAACAGTTAAAATCTATGGAAAATCTCTTTGTCTCTCTCTACTTTCTTTTATCCCAAACCACATAAAGTCTAAATCAGTGAACTAAGGATACGAAAGTTTTCTTTTTTTTTCTGCATTACAATTATCTTTTCACTTTCATGGGAAAGTTATAGAATATTTCTATAGGTAACACATCTACCTATCTTGAGCCGGTATTTTTCATGGCTCTATTTTGTATGTTTAAATGAAAATGGAGATATTTTTTAGGGATCTGAGTGGTTAGAAAAATATAAAAGTTTTTTTTTTCTTGTTCTTGTAAATATGCCAGGACAGATGATTATATAGTGACAGTTTTCACACTAAACTAGGAGAAGGGCTCAATTAATTTCTGTTATTACATCAAATTCTGCACAGACAGCCCTAATGCACTTTTGGCTGCTTTTAATCACCAGCCTCATTCACATTTATAATGTTGTTTTCACTACAGTGTAAAAGAAATAGCATGAGAATTTAAGAGAAACATACTTGAGTTTAATTCTTGGCTCAGTAACACAGCTTACAAGTGAGCCAGAGTGCATATATGTGTACACACACACACATACACACACATACACACACACATGTGCATACACCCATATATTCAGAGATAGCTGTATCTATTAGTTATAAAAAATAAGAGAGATAGTATACTAAAATATATTATATTAAGGTACTCATTATAGTAAGCAAATTCTAATTTTTATACCTGGTATATAACATGGGTATTATTTAATTTTATGAGTTTATAAATCCTAAAATAGAACATTTTGGGTGATTCTAGAAACTCAAAATTTCACATAAATTCACCTCTAACAGCTCATACTGTATCTATTAAGATGAACTGAAATAGGGATGCCTGGGTGTCTCAGTCAGTTAATTGGCTGCCTTCAGCTCAGTTGTGATCCTGCATCGGGCTCCTTGCTCAGAGGAGAGCCTGCCTTCCCTTCTGCCTGCAGCTTCCCCTGCTGGTATTCTTTCTCCATCTCTCTCTTACAAATAAATAGATAAAATCTTAAAAAAAAAAAGATGAGTTGAGGTAGTAGTGAAACCCTAGATCTACCTGGCCTTCTTCCCAATGCTGTGGACAGTCCCCTGCTGCTGTCCTCTTTGCTTGTAACGCAGGAGTCACATTTTCCCAGCAGAAGTGAACACTAGAACACGTATTGTTCGTACTTTAACTTAATCCTGCAAATATTTAGTGAACACCTACGAAAATCTTAATAAACAGATGTCGATACCTTGTATAAGGAGAGATAATCTAGGATTTTACTCTAATTCTACAAGAGAGGGGAGATCATATGTCTTCGGTATCTATTGTACGCTAAGACTTTTTCATAGATTAACTAACTCACTTCTCTATTAAGCAGTGAGAGACATGTAGTTTTCCCACTTTCTAGATCAGGAAACCAGCTAAGAGGTTAAGTGACTCATTCAAGGTCACACAAGTGGTGTGACTTAACTAGTTTGAGGGGCTTGTTTATATTTGGAAGTATTAAATATTACATGGACTATGTAATTCTTATTATTGCCACTCTTTTCAAATGAATATGTTTTAATTGGGTTCCTCTAAAGCTTAAAGGTTTTGGATGTATGCTCAATATAGGTCTTTGCTTTACTAAGCAGTGAGATTCTGACTAGTAGCTTAAACCCTGAAAAAGCATCTTCCTCCTTTTCATAGATTTAATAGCAGTCTTTTCTCCCTAGATGTCCTTTTCCAGTGATAGAAAGGTGTGGTATTTCTTTTATAGATAACAAAACACAAGATCAAAATGTGCAGAAGTAAAATAAATGGTCGATGAAGATTTTCTATTGCCTGGAGGCGGTGCATTGGCAGCAATTTGGTTTGGTTTAGTTCAGGCTTTGCAGGCATTCTGCTCCCGGCTGGTGAAGCTAGTGAGCTTTGGCAGCAGCTGCAAAAGCAGCTTCCCACGATTAAATCTCACTCTTTCAGTCAGGAAACTGCATGTGATGTTTTTTCTCACAACTACTTATGTCTCATTACAAGCCTACTTTCTTCTCTCTAGATTCGACTCTGGCATGGCAAAGAAAAAAAAAAATGCTCACGTGGCATGTTCTGTTCAAGTTCCTCACCTTTCTTTATCTTTGGGTTTAAAAGTGTTGATATACTCATTAACAGAGAAGCAGAAAATAGAGCAAATATATTTCTAAAAAGGTTGACGATTGCACATGCCTTGGAATCCAACTATACATTCTTGAGTATCTCTAAATTGCATTGCTCTGTTTTCACTGATATTTTTTTAAACAAATAATTTGTTTCAAATAGCATCTTAGCATGTGTATTGCTGTGGGGTGTGCAGTCTAGATCAAAGTGTGTAGAATTTCTTAAACTTAAAATCAACTTTATATATTCATAGGCAAAAAAAAAAGGTGTTGTAAAAATCTGAATGCATTTAATTGGAAAATAAGTGCAGGTTGTCTGGATGAAGATGGAGTGTTAAAAAAGATGTGATGACTGAATAATATTCAGACATGTTAGTTCCGGGGGAAGCTTTTCCAGCCCTGAAGCATCATGATTCTAGATTAAGAAACACAGATAATGTAAGATTGGGTATGTTAATTTAAAGAAGCACTAGGTCACATAAATTTTAACATGCTTCTCCCTCTGATTCTTTTTTTCACTTTGTCCCTATCCAGCCCTATTTCCATTGATAAATGGATGTATGCTGCTTCTCATATGAATTATCTCAAGAATGTTAATAGAGACACTTGCAAAACTACTCTGGATAAAGAAACGCATCCACCTAACTAGAGTCTATTAGAGAAAATAATTTGTGTGCTCACACCTACACACCCAGAACCGATCCTAGAGGAATTGTGACTTTAATTGTCAATTTGACAGGGAAGGACCATCTTTCTTCAAATATGTAAAAGCTTCCCATTCCATACTATTTCTTATGAGCAAATAAATTTATCACTTATCATTTGTAATGCTGATACCTTGCGAGTATTTCAATTTCTCCCACCTTAGCACTGATTAACAGGTTGTTATTTTCTTAAGAAGTAGACAAGTTGAGGGAAATGAACTTTAGTGGTATATTAAAAACAAAATTTAATTGTGCTTTATATACACTGAAATAAACCATATTGAGAAGGTTTGGATAGCTGAAAAACAGTATGAAAATCGTGGATACATGAAGAACAACTAAGAAAGGACAAGCAGCAAAATTGTCTATGCTTACTTCTCAGAGTCAGGCTGTCTAGTATCTTGCTATAAAAAATACTTGAAAACCAAAATTGGGGAAAAAATTTGCCATCAATTCTTCACTCAATTTTCCTGCACTATTGTTTTTTTCTCTTTTCATTTATGAAGAATCTGATTATATTGAAGTTAGACTGATTGGTGTTACACAAAAGTCAGTGTTCTGCATTTTTCATAAATTGTTTTCTTTATATCCCTCAGGTTGGATCATTTCAATAGATCTCTTTCTAATTTCATTTTCTTTTGCTCTCTCCGATCTCTGATAAGCCTATAAGGTAATTTTTCATTTTGATTATTTTACATCTTGGTTCTAGAGTTTTCATTTTTATTTTGTTTTGTTTTGCTATTTTTATAGATTCCTCAGTAAGTCAATTATTATGACATTTTCCTTTGGTTCCTGTGTGTGTGTGTGTGTGTGTGTGTGTGTGTGTGTGCGTGCGCGCTCAGATCACCTCATGTTTATAGTCCCTCAACTGCTTTTCTTTTGACCATTGGTGATTTTTCCCTGTTCCTTTGCACGTCTGGAAATGTTTATTGTTTAGCTTTCTTATCTTTCCTTTAATTGTGTTGATCTTTGTTCTAGGAGTCAAAAAACTTACTGAACTCAAAACCCAAAAGAGTTATTATGCATATATGCTATAATTGTTCAGTTCTTTCACCCTTTTGTTGTGGCTTCCCACTCAGAGCCTTGAAGTTTCCATATGCATACAGAGTTTAGATGCAATCTAATGATTTGGGCAGAGTTCATACATATCGATATCGATATCGATATACATATAGATATACATATACATATGCATATACATATACATATACTTTCTGCTACAACTCATTCTTTTATGGATTCCCCTCTCAACTCCTTGCCACTCTGGTCACCTTCTAGGTCCTTCTTCTGATACCTCAAGTCAAATTCTGAGGCTTTCTGCTTAGGTTCTAGGTGCAATGAGCAAGTTGGATTGTGAAATGTGCTCAGGAATGTTATATATTAGTAAGTCTCACTCAGTGTAGTTCCCTTTCTCAAGGGTCAAATATCCTCAAGTTTCTGCCTGTTTTTTTTTATCACTTTCTAGTGTCATTAACATTTCTTTTTAAGTATTGCGCAGAGTAAGTAATGTTTTCCTCTGCAAAGGTTGGTTTAATACTAACTTTCTAGTATTATCAAAATCCTTCTTCTTACCTATTGTTTTCTGACTTGGATAATTTCTGTTATTTATCAACCTTCAAACAATTAACATTAATAATAGTGATGACTAATACTACTGCATTTTATATTTATTTATTTCTGTAAATATTTTATATTCTTTCACCTCTGTTATGTTACATGGGGATATATATGCATTGTAATAAAGAAAAATAGTTAAAAGAGAATAAATCATTTTTCTATTCTTTATCTTTACAGTGTTAAAAAAGGGAGACAAAGCAAAAAAGATTTTTATTTTTATTTAAATCATGAAATTGAACCATGGTGGGCACTACACAACAACAATAACCAAAATGCAAAGAAGGATAGTAATTGAAGAAAATCTGGCATTTAGTCTTCTGAGCCTACTAGAGCCTATGTCAACTCCACTGGGAATCTGTTTAAAATACATTGCCATCTTTGCATTCAACCATAAAACTTTATTTATTATTATTTTATTATTATTATTATTATTTATGTTGTGGGACCAGTTAGATTTTTTTTAAATGGCAGACCTAATCAATCAATAGAATGGAAGTTTAATATTCTTTGGACAGCACCATGAATTTTGCCATATTCTCAAAACGTATTTTTATGCTTATCACATGTGAGAGACATAGGTAGGTTTAATTGTTTTATGTTAGTGTTTTTGCTATTTTAGAATTCCTAAGTTGAGTACATCATTAAATAAAATTTATATAAGATGGAAAATTTATTTAAATTGCTTTATTGAGCTCAGCATGTGGTATTCATTCTCTCTAAATTTAAATAAAGCTCCCATCTGTTCTTTTATTCAGACTTCTATGATTAAATTTTCACACAAGATACAGATAAACACAATATATGCAAGCAAGTTATAAAAGTTCCATTAAAAGTTCACCTTCTCATTCAAATGTAATTTTGAAGTTGAAACTCATTACCTAGGAGTTTTTCTCTCAATAACAGGATGTGATTTTGTCTAATTTCAAAGCAGATATTTTTGATCCAAGCTTTACAGGCTTCCAACAAGTGGTTGTGGAAATGCAGTATTTGTTATTGTCCATTACATATTTTCTCAAAACTTTTTTATTGTTCAAAGGAGAGACCTAGGAAGACTTTGTTATATTTGGAGCTTTTGGCATTGTCAGTTTTTGAGTTTCTTATGATTTTTGAATGTCAGAAACACAAGTTTATTTTATTTTCCTCATTTGCATGCTTTAAAAGTAACCTAAAATGAGAATGAAGATAGTCTTTTTTACATTTTGGAAAACATCTCCAGAAAGGTTTACTCTCTAGAAATTAACCTTACTAATCTCAATTATCCTAATTTGGGAGAATTATATTTTTTTTGGAGAATTATTTTCAAAGGATCAATTATTTTTAAGAATCAATAGAGTAAATTTAAAGTATAATAATGATAATTACAACTTTTAAGGTCATCTTTGTTTAAGAGTTACTTATTAGAGTTACTTTTTTCTTTGTTTTTGTTTTTCAAGAATTTATTTATTTATCAGAGAGAGAGAGAGAGAGAGAGAGAGAGAGAGAGAGAGAACATGACATCGGGGAGGGTCAGAGGAAGAAGCATACTCCCTGCTGAAGGACTCCATCCTGGGACTCCAGGATCATGACCTGAGCTGAAGGCGGTCCATTAACCAACTAAGCCACCCTGGCATCCCTTAACATAGTTACTTCTTAATCTTACAAAGTGAATCTGTAGTAATGTTTTTAATATTGCTTTTGCAGGGGATAAAAATCAATTGTTGAAAGCATGTAACTGTTCCCAATTCTTATAATTCAAAAGTTGTTAAGCTGGAATTCAAACTCAAGCTTGTTTAAATTCAAAGCCAAATCCTCGTTTCATGAGTTTGTATTGGATCCCATATTAAGCCCAATATCTCTCTTTTGACAGATTGACTTAAAGAAGAATAGCAACCAAATTTTGAAAAAGTGGTTGTGTTTCTAACATTCTTCTCTACAGTATTTTATAAGCTTGTGCTGTTATCTCTGTTGAAGAGTGAAATTGGAAGAAACTGAAAGAAGAGGCAGATCCTAGATTTCTGAATACTTACCTAGGATCTCCACTCTGAAGGGCAGATAGGTAATTGGCAGATTTCTTTAAGAAAATTCCAATGATATATATTTTTTTTCCTTCACTTTTGTTAACAATCCAACCAACCTGACATCCCTTGGCAGAGTTGGAAATTTTCTAGATTCATTCTTGTAAACAAACAGGATGAGCTGATATCATCATGTCTGTTAGGTGAGTGACATGCCCTGCACATTGTGGCCTATAAGAGAACAGTTTTTTTTTTTTTTTTTGTAACTAATACAGTGCAACCATTGATACTGTTGATTTCTTTTGAGCTTTTGGAGATTTGTGTATGGCAAGTAACATTTTCAAAAATAATCACACAATAGATATGGAATACATGAAAATTTAGATATTACTATGATCATATAGAACCAATTTTATCAGTAATATAAAAAGGTATATATGGAAGAGTGGGTTTTGTCTTTCACAGCAGTTGAGTCGGAAGACCACTGATTTAGCTTAAATGTGGAGCCACCTGTTGAGACACTGTTCATTTGCCTTAATTCTACTGTCTTTATTTATTTTTTTAAATTTTATTTATTTATTTGACACAGAGAGAGAGAGATCAGATCACAAGTAGGCAGAGAGAGAAGAGGAAGCAGGCTCCCCGCTGAGCAGGGAGACCGATGCGGGCCTCGATCCCAGGACCCTGAGATCATGACCTGAGCCGAAGGCAGAGGCTTTAACCCACTGAGCCACCCAGGCGCCCATTAATTCTACTGTCTTTAATTCCATCTTCCATTTATGACCAAAAACAGTGTCACTGTTTCTGATCCTTGCCTTAATCATCAGGTTCATTTCTTTAAAAAAAATGGCTATTTCTAAAATCAGATTACAAGCCATCTTTCACTCCAGGATATTACAAAAAAATAATTTGAGGTTCTGAATTAATTCCCCTTTCTTCCCAACTGTTAGTTGGGTGCCTTTTGTACTGGGAATTATACCTATCTAATTCAGTTAACAAACTTAACTCTCTCTTATTCCTAAACTAATGCTTTTTCTAAATTACTGTTTAGCTGATATTTTTAATTTTTAAATTAATGTTCCTTTTCCACTCTCATCAGTTATAGAATGTTGCTATTCTTTTACAGGTAACCGATTTTTCATTTCGTCTCTCTGTTTCCTGAGGAACTGTTCTAGCAAGGTCATAAATTTTTCCACCGTGAGGAATTAATTGACTAAACAATACATCAGTCTAGAAAGCATGCCTGTCCAGCTCTATTGTTTGTTTATAAGAGTTCTCAGCATTGTTTGGAGATACCAGGGAATGAAGTTTGTATTGTTAAACAACTCCAGAACTTACAGCTTTGAGACTTTAAATAAGCTAAAGAGCTTGACTACATATGTTTCCTCATGTGCAGAAATTAAATATTAACATCATTTACCCAACTAGTCTGAAATTATTAAATGTGATGATTTATGTAAAATTTTTAACAAATATTTGACACATTTAAAGTGTTTAATAAGTGTTAGATAATATTGTTGGTTTATTATTGCTATATTTTGTTATTTTTATATCAAGTTCCAAAGATTCTCCACCAAAGAACCCTCTGGGATACACCCTGAATTTTTTTTTTTTAATTTTATTTATTTGTCAGAGAGAGAGAGCTCATGAGCGAGCGAGCACGTACAGCGGGGAAGCAGGCCGAGGGGGAAGCAGGCTCCCCACTGAGCAAGGAGCCCAATGCGGAACTCAGTCCCTGGACCCTGATATCATTCCGCGAACCAAAGACAGATGCTTAATCAACTGAGCCACGCAGGTGTTGGTGAATTTAATAAAAATCTTTTGAATCTAAGGTGTTAAACTAAAATATTATGATGCAATAATGTTCTGGACTTTTTTTTTTAAGATTTTATTTATTCATTTGACACGGAGAGAGAGATTACAAGTAGGCAGAGAGGCAGGCAGAGAGAGAGGAGAGAGGAGGAAGCAGGCTCCCTGCTGAGCAGAGAGCCCGATGTGGGACCTCGATCCCAGGACCCTGGGATCATGACCTGAGCCGAAGGCAGAGGCTTTAACCCACTGAGCCACCCAGGCGCCCAATTTTCTGGACTTTAACATCTACCCTGGATTTTTCCTACAGTGTGCATGTTTACTATTAGTTTAAAAATATATATTCAAAAATTGTAAATATTTAAACATTTTTTTAAAAAACATATGCGTATATTGTGATATAAGCAACTACAAACTCATTCACGTAAATAATGGCAGATTTTTTTTTTCCTGAAATGTGCTATAACTGGTTCTGCCTGAAAACAGGGCAGAATATAAGATCTATCTGAGGTTCTTTCAACATCAAAGACATAAACATAAGCAATTTCTGTAAACTAATAAGAACCACTTCTCTTTTGGAAGTCTTGTAAGTTTAAAGAGGCATTTTATTTGCTTAGAGAGATTTGAATGATGAATTATATGAATGTTTCAGAACATGCTCCTATTATATCTGTATTCTTTCCTGAAGAGCAAGAAGAATTGTGCAGGGCTGTAACATTATAAAATATTAAAATTAATAGAATTATATTATAAAAATTTTTATGACAATAAATACATAAATATAACAAATGGATAATTTTATACACAATTTACTAAACTACAATAAGAAGTAAAAATGTGTAACACCTTTATATCTCTTAAGGACATTGAATCTGTACTGGAAAATTACTCCCTCACCCCAAAATAAAACAAACAAAACAAACACATCAAAGGCAAGATGGTCAGCTTCACTGATAAATCTTTTCAAATATTCAAGGAAGAAATATTCCTGATCTTACACAAATTCTGAGAATCGAAAAAGTTAGTTTACAAATTTAGTTCATGAGACCAACTAAATCTCAAAAAACATGTTATAAGAAATGATATAATTAAGTCAAGCTAACTCTCAGAGATATAGATGTAAAAACCCTAAATAGAAGCAGATAGGCTCTAATAATATATAAGAAGGATGATTACTTATGTCCAGGATATTTCCAGGAGTGTGAGTGGGCATTACCACTGGAAGATCAATCAGTATAATACACCACATTTATAGGATAAAGGGAGAGAAACATAATTGTCTTGTAAATGCTGGAAATATATTTTATTAAGTTCAACACCCATACATGATAACTATTCTCAATTAACTTGTAATAGAGAGATAAATCAGACAAGGGATATCTATATCTATATTTACTTATCATCTATTCCTACATCTTGCTACCCATCAATCTTTTAAAAACTACAGGCAACATTAAAGTTAATGGCAAATTCTAATGCATGCCTTTTTCTTTTCTTTTCTTTTTTCCTAATGCATGTCTTTTGATGGTAGAAGGAAATATTGTGGGTTGCTGGAGGGGAGGTGGATGGGGAAATGGGGGAAATCGGTCACGGGCATTAAGGAGGTCACTTGATGTAATGGGCACTGGGTGTTATATTCAACTGATGAATCACTAAATTCTACCTCTGAAACTAATATTTCATATATGCTAACTAAATTGAATTTAAATTTAAAAATGTACTGGAAATCACTGCTAATGAAATAACACAAGAGAAAAGTGGCATAAAAATTGGAAAGGAATGGTAAGACCTATCTTTATACAGAAATTATTTGTTGTTTCTCCATTAAAATATATCAGATTTTGGGCGCCTGGGTGGCTCAGTGGGTTAAAGCCTCTGCTTTCGGCTCAGGTCATGATCTCAGCGTCCTGGGATCGAGGCCCACATCAGGCTCTCTGCTCAGCAGGGAGCCTGCTTCCTCCTCTCCCTGTCTCTCTGCCTGCCTCTCTGCCTACTTGTAATCTCTCTCTGTGTGTCAAATAAATAAATAAAAAATCTTTAAAAAAAAAAAATCAGATTTTAAGCGTAAGTTTTCTAAGATTCTCAGACTCAATAACAACATCAGAATCAATTATGCTGCATCAGCAAAAATATAAAATTATATAGGAAATTTTTTAAATGTTTAAATATATAAAATTATATTACATCAGCAAAAACACAAAATTAAATACAAAAATTCCATTTATAGTTGCATATAACATAATAGTTTAAAGCTATTGAATACAAAAACATCTTGAGAAGAGCATCAGAGATCTCCAACATATAAACTATAAAATATTTCAGAGAAAAAGTAATCTTAAAATTGGGAACATATACCTTGTTAATTGATTGATTCTATATTATCAAGGCCCATATTCTATGTTGCTAATATTATCCTCAAGTTAATATACAGACTGAATATAATCTCAGTAATATTTTGAGGATTTTTTAAATGGACATTAACACATAAAATTACTATTCTCATTTGAGAAGACAGAAAATTGGATATTCCTCTATGTATTAAGGATATTAATCATGTAATTACCCTCCCTCACCAAGTAAAATCTTTAAGGCCTGATAATATCATTGGCATTTCAATAAAAAAATTAAGGAATGCGAAAGCTTAGAACTTATATAGAAAGCAACAGACTTAGAATAGGTAATGCAAATTAGAAAAGCAAGAAAAATATTGGAAAACATATTTTTCAAGCTTCGGTAAGATAGTGCATTATTAGTGCAAGTTAAGACAAATCAACGAATGGAACAAATAAAAGTGATTTTCAAATATGTTCACTTAGTTTATGGCAAAAGAGACACAGCAATTCATTTGGGGGAAGGAATCAGTTCAATAAATTTGGCAGGAGCAACATTGACTCCTAACTCATATAAAATGAAAATATTAATTTTATATGGATCATAGACACAAACATGAAGGTTAAAACAATAAAGATTATAGATTATAGATATAGAAGCTACAGATTATAAAGACTATAGAAGTAAACATAGGAGATATCTTTATGATATTTTATAGTCCAAAACATGTTATGCAAGTCACAAAAAGTACTAGACAAAAATTGATAAACAGGACTTCACTATATTTAAGAATTTCAATTCATCAAAATAAAGTTCTCAGAAGCAAAAGGCAAGTCATAGACTGAAAGAAGATATTTCAAATTTATATATAAGAGAAGATTAATATCCAGTATGTATAAATAACCAATACAAACAGGGAAGAAAATATCTAATTTATATACAGGGCACAAGTCTTAAAAATACACTTAGCTAAAGACAATATCCAAATAGCCAATAAACCTAAAAAATCATGCTTGATCCATTAATTATTGGGGAAATGAAAATGACAACCCCAGTGAAATAGTACTACAAATCTCAGAATGGATAAATTTTAAAAGTTGGAGTTTTAAGTATTAGCAAGGATGTAGAGCCACTCGCAGTCTTCTAATTTGTGGAAGTACAATTTGACTTAAAAAGAAATCTTTGGAAATCTCTTAGATGACACTTAAGCATTGTTCTATTCCACGAGCAGAAATTTCACTCCTCTCTGTAAGTCCAAAAAGAAATTCTTGCATTTGGCTATCAAAGACACATAAAATACTGTTCACCGCAGCTATCATCCTCCTCATAGCACCAAACTGAAAACAAATAATTGCTGTCAAAAGGAAAATGGAAACTGGAGCAAATCTAAATGCCTGTGGAAAGAAGAATGTATCAGTAAGTTCTGGTATATGCACAGAATGCTATCTTATACCAAGCAAACAAATAAATAAATAAATAAATAAATAAATAAATAAATAAATAAATGTACTTACATGCACAATAACCTGCTGAATCCCAGAGACAGTATGCTGAGCAAATGGAATTGTATAAAATGGGTCTATCTTGTATTATTCATATTTAAATAAATTTCAACAATAAGTCACTAATATATAAGGTGATAGAAGCCAGAACAAAGGAGACAGACAAAAATAGGTAAATGAGGAAGCCCTCTGACATGGTAAAAATATTTTATATCTTGATAACTATGACTGTTGGGCAGGTACACACATAAAACATTTATTAATATGTTACTTTAGGATCTTAGATTGTAATGCATATAGATACCAAAAAAGTTTGCAAATTACAAATTTACATATTTCCAATTACACTTAATTACAAGTTAAATGTATTTTTGCATTCCTTTAGGTGTAAACATTAAACACACAGAAGTCTGTTTTCAGAGATCCTAAACCAAAGATAGCCGATGCTAGTTTGGAACAACTGCATATTTAACAATGGATATCTGATTGTAAATCCTGGACTGAAAATGCCCGTTATGTGCCATGATGTTCAGAAGCTGAGGTTTTCCTTTTTTGACTTGAGACCCAAATAAGGAATTCAAGTCCTCTCTCTGTACGGGTTTACAATCTTCTAGAAGTATGCTGTCTACAGGCTGAAAGATACTTCCATCATTAAGAACATCTTGTTAATTTCATTGTCTGCTTTTCCCCGCTTTGAAGACCTACTCCCTGCACATCCTCCGCTCTCATTTCAGATGCTCTTCCATGTCCTCCTGCCCCTCCTCCTTCCCCAGCATTAGCTCTTCTATGGGGGGATAAACAGTGGTCCTAAGCAGCTTCAGATGATATCTTTCTTATGGGAAATACAAATGTTTCCAATATACTTATTTTTGTGTGGTTACTTCTTACAGTTGCCATCAGGATGCCTGAATGGGAACTAAATGCACAAAACTTAAATTTAACAGCAGATTAGTATTCTGAGATATAATCACTCCATACTTGAGTTTTCTCTTCACCTCCAATTCACTCTACATCTTACACAGTAAAAACCCCGGGCATTTTACAAGTCCCGTAGTGGGAGTCATGGGACCTGGAATATCGCAAGTATCTTCTTTCTTTGTTTCTCCTCTTTGGGATATAAACCTTTGAAAGGGTTTTTGAAAGCATTGTATCAGCATATACACTACTTACCAAGGACCTTGAGGGCTGCGAAAAACTAAGACCCTACTCTACGCTGTATTTCCACCTGAATTATTACACAAACCAAGGTCCCACAATCGGTACTAAAAATGCTGTCACTTCTAAGCATTCTTCCTAGCCCAGGCAGCAAAGTGGACTTACTGCCTGCAATTGAATATTTAGTTATGATTTAGCACAACAGAAATCTGAGCAACTTTTGGGTTTCCCGGCTATATTTTTTAAGGTGACAGAATGTACAGACAGGTCAATAACTTTTTTTGCTGTTGGTGGTGGTGGTCTAATGCACTCATTCTCTTACATAAAGAATTAGTAGCTTGTAGCCTGTAGGCCTGTGATACTCAAGTTTTATCATGTACCAGAATCACTTTGAGGGTTTGATAATAAAACAGATTTCTGCACCTAAGTAATAGAGTTTCTGAATGAATAATGTGTTTGGTGGTGGGGTAGGATAAGAAATCACTTAGCTAGTAAATACATAGGTGATGTTGATACTACCGTTCCAGAGACAATACTTCAAAACCCACCACTCGTGCTTTCTCTCACAAATTATTTTCAACTATAGTGGAAGTACTGGCATTTCTGTGACTGATCTTGGTCAATTTCTTAAGCAAATTCTGCTTCCCCAACCATGTAATATTTCTTACATTTTGTAATTTTACTGTTGTTACATAAGAAAAATATGTATTATTTCTTTGGGAATACTAAAAACAAAGCAATGGTGATATATGTTATATACAATGCATATTCAAATCTGTGGGGGTTCAGAGAGAGATAGGGGGTGATACGAATGGTAAAACAAAAGCAAATGTATAAATGTTAAACTTTACTGAATTTAGGTAAACAGATTTTTGTGTTCAATTCTTACAAATTTTCCATAAGTTTGAAATTATCTCAGATATATTAGTTTCAAAGAAAAGAAAGGAAGAAATCTTGAGACCTACACTTTTAATAATTGTAATTGTGTTCCTTTTTAAAAAAGATTTATTTGTTCATTTTAGAGAAAAAAAGAGCACAATCTGGGGGAGGGGCAAAAGGAGGGAGAGAAGAGAGGGAGAGAGGCAGACACCCCACTGAGCAGGAGCTCAACACAGGGCTTGATTCCACAACCCTGAGATCATGACCTCACCCAAAATCAAGAGTCAAAAGCTTAACCAACAGAACCACCCAGGCCCCCCAATTGTATTTATGTTCTATCACTTCTGCAACAAATCGCCACAAACTTAATGGCTTAAAACAACACACATTTATGATCTTACAATTCTGTGGGTCATAAATCCAACACTTTGCTGAGATAAATCAAGGTGTCGGTGGGACTACACTGCTTTCTGGAAGACCTGGAGAAAAGTCCATTGCTTTCCTGCTTTTAGAGATCACCTGCACTCCTTGGCTCATGGCCCCTTCCTCCATCTGCAAAGCCAGTAATAGTGAGTTGCATCCTTCTCACATCAAATAATTTTGACCTCTAACTTCTTCTCTCTCTCTTTTACAAAGTTCCTGTGATTACATTGTGTTTACTTGAACAATCCAGGATAAACTTTTCACGTCAACGCCCGCTGATTAGCAACCTTAATGTCATCCAGGTTCTCTTATAAATTCTGCTCTCCACATAATGACAGGAGAACAAAACTGCCAGCCTTTCTGCTTACATGACAAGGCCCGCCTTCCTCCGGCTTCCAACGCCACACCTCTCATTTCATTCTGAGCCCTTAGTACTAGGAGTAGTCCCTTGGGCACCCATCTTTCTACTAGCAGTTAGTTCACAGTAATATAGGTACTTTCTGAGATAATTTAGACTTTTCTACCATGCTCCCCTCTTCCATCTGAATCCTCGATTGCCGAAATGTTAACATCCATATTTATCCTAGCAATCTGTTCAAAGCAATCTAGCCTTTTTCTATCATGCCTCTCAGATTTCTTTCTGCCTCTACACACTGCCCAGTTCTAAAGATAGTTCCACATTTTTAAGTATTTTCTTATAGCAGCTCCCCACATCCAGCAATAAGGCTATTAGTTAACATTATCACAAACTTAGCAGCTTACAATGATGCAAATGTATTATCCTACAGTTGTGTAGCATGGGTCTCACTGGGCTAAAATCAAGGAGCAGTGTCCCCTTCTGAAGGCTCAAGGGAACTTCCATTGCCTTACCTTTTCCAGCTTCTGGAGGCTACCCACATTCTTTGGTTTGTGGTCCACTTACTCCACCTTCCAAACCAACAAAAACAGGTCTTTCCCATAACACGTCACTCTGGCTTCCTCTTCCTGCCTCCCTTTTCCTCTTTTAAGCACTTTTGTGATAAATACAAGCCAGAAAATCTAAAATTTTAACACCATTTGATTAGCAAACTTATTTTCATTTATAGTCTTGATTCCCCTTGATATGTAAAGTGCCATGTAAAATATTCACAAGTTCTGGGGATATGTGTGTAGGCCTACTATTCTGCCTATCACAGTAATAACATGAAGTTCCAGTACAATATTTTAATGTCTTTGTCATTCTGTATTTATGTCTATAACTGTATGTCTACAAGAAGAAATTAATAAAGTCTTTGGAAATTTGGAACATAAAGTTGGAGCTAAATGGCAAAGAGTAAAGAAAAACTTTGGACTTTGATCTTTATAAAAGTTACTTGTTTATCTTCAAAGATTTTAAGAACTTTTTCCACTTTTCAAGCATTTACCTAAAACTCATCTGCAATTTCTCTTCTTGTATCTGACATCAAAGAGTTGTTAACTATTGAAATACTTTACAGTAGGTTTTATTTTGTTTCACTATGTCTTCTACACCCTAAATGAAGGGTGTTTCACAAGTGTTTCATGACTGATTAGTAGCTAATAACACCAATCAGAAACTCAGAAAGATAATATTTAGAAAACTACAGTTGAGCTATACCTCAGTTTCCCAGTTAAAAACTTAAGACATTATTTTCCTAAATAGTTTTCCAAGAACAAAAAGAGACTTAATGAAATAACCTTAATAATGCTAAAGGCTAAGCAAATCAGAGCTGCATCCCAAATATAAATGTATTGTGGAGAAGGGTTTATTTTTTTTTCATGTCATGCATCAAGATCACAAAGAATAATTATGAAGTGTATAATTGGGTGTGCAAAGATTTATTGGTGCCTTTTTTTCCTTTAGTAATAGTAACATTTAAAGTAAAATGCTATGTCTCAAAACTTGCAGATGTATAAGATTGGTTTTATTCACATCTAGAACATTACACTAAATACCAGATACTCAAGAAAGATATTAACTAAACCTATCCTTTTTTTGCAGCTAAATTCTCACTTAATTGAGATAATTTCATGTATTCTTGCCATTAATCACGTTATAGGTATATATAGGACGTACAACTTGGTGGAAGAGTGAAAAAATAAAACTCGGCAACTTATCTAGTATAATAGATTTTTTCCTAAAGAAGCAGATTTAATTAATTCAGTGGACTTGCAAAACAAACAAACAAACAAAAAAAACATTGGGTTTATACTTAGTAGTTCATTACATTGGTTTTTAAAAAGTCTTTTTATTGCTTGTATAAAAGGGAGAAAAATGTAAAAAAAAATCAAGGATACGTGTCATGATACATTATTCCAAATTCTTGGAATGCACAACATCAAGAGTGAACTGTAATGTGAACTATGAGCTCTTTCTCTATTTTGGCTATTTTGGACATTGCAGTTATAAGCATTGAGGGGCATGTGCCCCTTCGAATCACTATGTTTGTATCCTTTGGGTAAATACCTAGTATTGCAATTGCTGGGTTGTAGGGTAGCTCTATTTTCAAATTTTGAGGAACCTCTATACTCTTTTCCAGAGTGACTGCACCAGTTTGGATTCCTACCAATAGTGTAGGAGGGTTCCCCTTTCTCTGCATCATCGTCGACATCTGTTTTTTCCTGAGTTGTTCATTTTAGCCATTCTGACTGGTGTGAGGTGCTATCTCATTGTGGTTTTGATTTATATTTCTCTGATGCTGAGTGATATTGAGCATTTTTTCATGTATCTGTTGGCCATTAGTATGTCTTCTTTAGAGATAATGTCTGTTCATGTCTTCTGCCCACTTCTTGACTGGATTTTTGGTTCTCTGGGTGTTGAGTTTGATAAGTTCTTTATACATTTTGGATATTAGCCCTTTATCTGATAAGACATTTGCAAATATCCTCTCCCATTCCTTAGGTTGCTTTTTAGTTTTGTTGACTATTTCCTTTGCTGTGAAAAAGCTTTCTATCTTGATGAGGTCTCAATAGTTCATTTTTGTTTTTGTTTCCACAGGTTTTTGATATAACTGAATCTATTTATCTTTCCTTTTTTTTCTTCTTTTCTTTTCTTTCTTTTTCTTTTCTTTTCTTTCCTTTTTTTTCTTCTTTTCTTTTCTTTCTTTTCTTTTTCTTTTCTTTTCTTTTCTTTTTTTTTCTTTTCTCTTCTCTCCTCTTCTCATCCCTCCTCTCCTCTCCTCTTCTCTTCTCTTGTTTGTTTATTGCCAGAGACTTGTGGAATTAGAAGGAGGTATCACATCACTTAGTGCACACAGTGCCCTGGGAAAATCTTCATGGGACTATCTCTCAACAAGTTGCTCCTTCAGACCCAAAACTGCAAGACTGAACTCCTACCTGTATTCCCCTGTGACACTCCATCCTACTCCTTCTTTTTACACCTTGATATTCAGAGTGACCTCATTTTTCTACATGAAGCCAAAAGTTGGTTTCAACAAAAATAGATCTCTCCCTAAAAAGGAATATTTATACTTGTTACTAAGATAATAACATTCCATTCTCTCCATGTTCTTATATAGAAATATCATGCCAAAAAAATGTATATAGAGAAAAAACATAAGAATTCTGTCATCAGCAAATAATCAAATACCTAAGTCAAACAGAAGTAAGTAACAGGAAATATGTTGTCTTACACACATGATCATCTGAGATAGGATGGACTTCCAAAATGTTGTAAGCCTTGATCCATTTCTCTTTAGTCTTCTTGTCTTTTCTTTCCATGTAGCAAGATAGCAGTGTAATTCAGGTTTAACATACTCATGTCACTGCCAGGAAAGCTGAGGAAACCTTCTCTGAAGATTTCCCAGTGATCTGAATTTTATTTTATTTTATTTTATTTTTAAGATTATTTATTTATTTATTTCACAGAGGGAGAGAGATCCCAAGGAGGCAGAGAGGCAGGCAGAGAGAGGGGGAAGCAGGCTCCCCGCTGAGCAGGGAGCCCGATGCCGGCCTCAATCCCAGGACCCTGAGATCATGACCTGAGCCAAAATCAGAGGCTTTAACCCACTGAGCCACCTAGGCGCCCTGAATTTTAACATATGCCCATTCTAAAGTCATCACTGGTTAAAAAAAAAAAAAAAAGGAGGGGGATAACCTGAGACTTGTTACCCAGTATTGCCAGTGTTGGGGGATCTCGTCATCTTCTCTTGGTGTATGTTGGTCAAATGAAGGAAAACGTGAACACAGAATAAAATAGAAAGGAGGAAGAATGGATGCTTTCTAGGCAAGGAATAAAGCCCAAATATGTGTATATTTTTACATAAAATATATCATATTTGTTTGTTTGTTTTGCCCGTTTTTGTTTTCATTTGGCAATATAGCATTAAAATTTCTGCATCATTGACTTAAAAAAAAAAATCCTCCAGGTGCCTGGGTGGCTCAGTTGTTAAGTGTCTGCTTTCGGCTCAGGTCATGATCCCAGGGTCCTGTGATCAAGCCCCACATCAGGCTCCCTGCTCAGCAGGGAGTCTGCTTCTCCCTCTCCCTCTGCCTGCTGCTCCACCTGCTTGTGTGCACGCTCTCTGTCAAATAAATAAATAAAATCTTTTAAAAAAAGATTAAAAAAATAATAAAAACTAAATAAAAAAAGAAATTCTCACTCCAGAGCTATAAATGCTTTGGTTGGGATGAAGGGTTGAAATTCTCTGCTCTTTTAAATTATTTTTATTTCTTACAATTTATTTTTCCAGGTAGACTGTAATGGTAATAAAGTAAGTGTGGAAAAGGTGTCATACAATTTATGGATGGATTAGGCTCACTACTTGACCGGCCATAATTATGTTATAATGATCTTATAATGATCCTAATCAATCAATATATAGGTATGAGTACACGAGGCTATATTTATTAAAAGACATGCTGTCCATATGAGTGGTTTTCTTGACTCATGTAAGGCCAATCAGTTTTATTCTCTCAGAATTTGCATCGAGATGAGTAAATGACAATGTACTAGAGATAGAAGACAAACTCTTACTACTAGGGTTCCTGGAGATTTTATGATTGCTGAAGTTTTCACATCTTTGTGGTTAAATCGTTTCTTTTTTTCTATGAACGGCCACTGTATCCTTCAGAAAAAGAATTCCCTTTATTCTACAGAGCAGAAGTCAATATTTCTAATATGAAATACAAAACATCTTATCTCTAACAAGGAGGAAAAGTGGAAGTTTAGTAAAAAAATGGCAGAAAAATAAAACCGTCAACATTATCATTCCTCCCTTATTAATTTCCAGTATGGATTTAAGCATGTATACGGAACCATCAGAATGAGTGGAGATGTTCAGTCAACTAGCATCATTAAAAGTACTAAAAATCGTAAACTTATCAATTATTCTTCCTTGATTGTAGGGTGATTTTTTTTTTATATTGGCCAGGCAATTGACCATCTCTAAAGAGTATTGGAAAAGGAAAACATGTTAATTTACTTGAGTCATATTGTTTCTTACTCAACCTCTATTATTTTAAAAAACATTTTAGAAAATTGCTTTATGTTAGTGCTTCCTCTTCTATTGTTTGATTTTTATGTGAACAATAAATCGGGTTCTCAAAATCACATATTTGTATAGTAACAGTTCTGATGTAAGTTTTAAGGCTTTTTCTTTTGTTATCCTTGATACTTAGGTGGTATCATCTGCATCCATATATTCCAGTGAAAATCTATTTTATCAAGAAGAATCAACAGGTTTGGAATGCCTGAGTGGCTCAGTTAGTTAAGTGACTGATTTTGGTTCAGGTCTTATCCCAGGGCCCTGGGTTGGAGTCCCACATGGTGCTCCTTGCTCAGTGGGGAGCCTGCTTCTCCCTCTGTCTGCTTCTCTCCCTGCTTGTTCTCTCTCTCTCTCTCTTTCTGACAAATAAATAAATAAAATCTAATAAAAAATAAACAGAGTAAAGATTTCTTACTGAAATGCTGACAGTCTGAAGAAAAGATTCTAGAAGTGTATCAGCTTTCTTTTTAATAGACTTTATTTTTTAGAGAAGTTTCAGGTTCACAAAATAATTGGTAGGGACAGCAATTTTCCATCTGTTCCATGCTTCTATGTATGCATGGACTCCCTCATTTCAGCATCTCACACCACCTCTGTACATTTGTTAAAATTTATATGTATCCATGTGTATACATCATTATCACTTGAAGTTGATAAGTTACATTAGGGATCACTCTTGGTGTTGTACATTCTACAGGTTTAGATAAATGTCTGATGACATACATCCACCATGACAGTATCATCCAGAGTATTTTCCACCACCCTAAAAATCCTCTGTGTTCTGCTTACTCACTATCCCTCCACCAACTCCTGGCAACCACAGATCTTTTTATTATCTCTGTAGTTTTGCCTTTTCTAGAAGGATGGACTCACCAAGTATGTAGGTTTTTTATTTGCTATCTTTCACTTAATAATATGCACTCAAGGTCCCTCTATGTCTTTTCATGACTTAAGAGCGTATTTATTTTTGGTGCTGAATATTATTCCAGTGCTTGGATATATTACAGTTTATCCATTCACTTACCAAATTTTATTCCTTGCTTCCAAGTTCTGGCAATTTTGAATAAGGCTGCTATAAACATCCATGTGCAGGTTTTTGAGTGAACATAAAATAATCAGCTCTTTTGAGTTCATATCAAGAAGCATGATTGCTGGATTGTGTCGTAAGAGTATGGGATTAGTTTGGTAAGAAATCCAAAAATATATTCAAAAGTAGCTATATAATTTTGCATTTTGACCAGCAATAAACAAATTTCTGTTGCTCCACATCCTTACTAGCATTAGGCATTATCAATGTTCTCCATTTCGGCCTTTCAAAGAAGTGGTTTTAAGTGGGGCTTTAATTTTCATTTCACTGATAACATATGATGTTATAGTTTATGTTGCAAGTCTATCCCCAGTAGTGAAAAAGACAAACACCTTTATGTGGTTATCTAATGTTTACCTTCTTTGGTGAGGAATCTCTGAAGATCTTTGACTCCTTTTTAAATCAGGTGTTTGTTTTCTTATTGTTGAGTTTTAAGAGTTCTTTGTGTATTTTGCATAACTATATCAGATGTATTTTTGCAAATACTTTATTTCAGTCTATGACTTCTCTTTTCCTTCTCTTGACAGTGTCTTTTGTAAAGCAATAATAATAATAATAATAATAGTAATTTTAATGAATCCACCCTGCTAATTCTTTCTTTCATGGATCATGTCTTAGGTGTAGTGTCTAGAGTTATCATCATATTCAAGGTTATCTAGCTTTTTTTTCCTGTTATTTTCTAAGAGTTTTAAAGTTCTAAGTTTTACATTTAGTTCTATTATCCATTTTGAAGTTTTCGTTTTGTTTTGTTTTTTGTTTGTTTCTGTGAAGAGTGTAAGGTCTGTATTAAATATATTTTACAATTTTTACCTCATCATTGCTTGTCTCACTTAATCATAGGACATATAAGAAGATGGACATATCTTTATATAACAGGTGGGGATGATTTTTACTCACTTTTACAGAATGAAGTTTATTCGAAATGATATTTACTGTTAACTTGCAACATAAACTAAAGGATTACAGTTTTAAACATGGTCACTATACCTTAAAAACTTGAACATTCTAGGGGTACCTGGGTGACTCAGCTTTTAATTGTCTGCCTTCAGCTCAGATCATGATCCCAGGGTCCTGGGATCGAGACCTGAGTTGGGCTCCCTGCTCAGTGGGGAGCATGCTTCTCCCTTTCCCTCTGCCTGCCCCCCAACTTGTGTTCTTTCTCAAATAAATAAATAAAACATTTCAAAAAAATTGAACATCCTATAATTCTCTTGAAGGCTTCATTGCTCTCTACAACTTTACAGAGATCCCTTAAAAATATACATGATTTCAGCAGCAAGTTATTACTTCAACAAGTATCATTTTGTATCAAAGGATTTTTAACATATTTGTTTATTAAATAAAGTTCTCAATTTTACTTATGTGAAAATGAGTGATTAGGAAGACCTGTTCTAAATTACACAGTGAGGCAGTAGGATGTACTATGAGAATAACTTTTAACGTAGGCTTTTAGAAGAGATCATGTGTTTTTGTTCAAATTAAAAGCCTCAAAGCTCTACTAAATTTTTCATCTGATGTTTGGGATGTTATTTTGTTGTGTATCTATTTTAAAAGACAAGTGCTCTTTATAGAATGAACAACATTGCCTTTTAGATGATGTTATATGTGCCAAAGTAATTTCATCAATGTGTCTTCTGCACTTTCTTCTAAAATCTATCCCCAGTAGTGAAAAAGACAAACACCTTTAAGTGGAAAATAGCATGAAAAGGAGAAAAATCACATTCTCTTGTGTAGTCATATGAAATTTCAAGGAAGAGCAATTGACTGGGTGGAATTTCCAGAATTTTCCTCTAAGTATAGATGCTGTTGTTCATTTTGCTAGGCACCAGAAGACTTTTGAGGAATAGTAGAGAGTTTTTGAATAGTGTCTCTTTAATTCACATCCAACCCACATCTCCGTTGTAATTTCTTTGTGATACTTTATAACTAAGGGAGCAAGTGCAACTCTTATCTTGCTTTCAGTACAATATCACTACAAATGGGTGAAGCCTCTGTCTGCCTTGCATAGTAATTGACAGTCATTTTCTCAATAATAAATGATCTGTGCTTAGACTACATATTTAGATTTCAATTTACTTTATGAACAGTTTTCACTGATTCCATCCATTGGAATGACAAGTTCCATCTATACACTGTTATTTTGTTTAAACATGATGTGCTCCTCAGGTTGGAACTTAGTTATTTTCATATTACCCATCCACAGATAATAAATCTTAATTTCAGCTCTAAGTCATAAATTGATGTCCATTGAATTTTCTATTTTAAATGCCGTCTTACGTTACTCCTAAGACAATCTCAAGAACATTGCTTCCTTGGTACTCTAGAATACCAATTTTGAGAAACCACTCAAGTGTTTATACAGAAAATTTGACAACTATGGTAATGGAAAGTGTCAACACTCCTAGAAGGGTTTCTACTCATCTACTTTACTACAAGGAAAATAAGTTTAGACTTGGAAACAATAAAAACTTAGGGAGTTGGATACTATTTTAATTTTTAAAAATGTCATGAAGAACAACAATTAATTTCATTTTCCCTTCTTTTGTTACTATTGGGATGTGAACTTTTAAAAAATACTTTTATATCATTTCCTTCCTAAGTAATCTCATATATGTGATTAAACTGAAAACTCATTTGCCAATTTATATTAACTTATGAACTTCCTACAAAGCATCATTGTGTCTTTTCTGTTAAACTCCTGTTGCTATAAACCATCTGACCAACAGTATATTTTTTTCCTTTCCTTGAACCATTAATTATTATAACAACTTAGGTAGGGATAAATATTCCTTTTAAATACCCACCGCTCATGTTTTAAAAATACTTAAATAGGTTTTTTAATCTACAGAAATCTTAATAAATCCCGAGGAGAGGTTTGATCACAGTGACTTACTTCTGGATTACTCCAAGTCTTAATGTCTAGATTTTGACAATTCTAGCACCTTTCTGTATAAGCACATTTGACTTGTGCAGTTAAATGTCTCTTTAACTTCCAGATTTTATGACTTTGTTATAGCTAACTTCCTGGCTAACTTCTTTGTTTTCATGACACAATATATGCTACATTCAGATATTTTATTTCTTGTTTTTCTTTCTGTACTTTCCTTATAGCTTTTCCTTTGGGAGAGGTGTAGTAAAGAAAACTCACCTCCAAGACTTACCTCTTGGTGGGTAGTATAATGCTATCTTCTCAAACAACAGTGTCACTGAAAGTAAATGGTTTCTTCTTGTGATTCAGTTTTGGGGCCTTATCTAAAGGACAGTATTAAACATATGATTTTTGACAAACTGTTTTAGTAGTAATTAAAAAAACATTTATATATATAAATAATGAGAATTAAAAAAATTTCTTGTTTAGAAAATATAATCAACTTTTGTTTTTATGTATAGCAGTCAAGAATAAGAGTGGTATAAAAAAGAAAATAATTGAAAGTAGAACATAACTATGTGTTTATATCATAAATGGGTATTTCTAATGTTCAGGGAATTCATACAATTCAAATTAAAAGATCCACCCTGACTTAGATAAGCAGGGAGTATGTGCAGCATTTACATCCTTCCTCTTTCTTCCTGTTTCCCTTTTTGCTTCTCTTTCAACTTGCTTTTATTTCTTTTTTTTAAATTTTTTTAAAAGATTTTATTTGTTTATTTGACAGAGAGAGAGAGAGAGAGAGAGAGAGAGAGAGAGAGAGATCACAAGTAGGCAGAGAGGCAGGCAGAGGGAGAGGAGGAGGCAGGCTCCCCGCTGAGCAGAAAGCCCGATGCGGGGCTCGATCCCAAGACCCTGAGATCATGACCTGAGCCGAAGGCAGAGGCTTTAACCCACTGAGCCACCCAGGCGCCCTCAACTTGCTTTTATTTCTAATGGGAAGAGAATATGGGTTTTTTTCCTTTAGAATATTTCCCTAAGTACTTAAATCTGAGTTTCAAAAATTAAAATAAAACCTAAGCAGTAAAACCTGGCAGTTCCATGGCTCTCATTTCCTCCAGAATGAGAAGGGAGAGAGAAATATGTCTATTTCTAATGCAGCAAGCTGACATACAGCTAACTGTCAGATATTTCAGTTCAGCCTCTTTTCCATAGGAAGCACATGTTGGGTTGGTTCTAACTTCCCTGAGGTTACTGTCTTTATGTTGCCAGACAAATGAGTTCAGCTTAGGAAGGCACTTTCTGGGCGCCTGGGTGGCTCAGTGGATCAAAGCCTCTGCTTTCGGCTCAGGTCGTGATCTCAGCGTCCTGGGATCGTGGCCCACATCGGGCTCTCTGCTCAGCAGGGAGCCTGCTTCCTCCTCTCCCTGTCTCTCTGCCTGCCTCTCTGCCTACTTGTAATCTCTCTCTCTGTGTCAAATAAATAAATAAAANAAAAAAAAAAAAAAAGGAAGGCACTTTCTTCCTGCACAGATAGAATAGAGACTCTAATTTCCAGGTCCAGCTGCTCTTGAACCAAGTGCCTTATACATATGGTTCTGTGTTCTTTGGAGAATGTAAATCTTGAGCCAAGAGCTTTGCCTGAAAAACCCCAGGATGTGTATTCCAAATGTGATTCTCTGGTATTAATATTTGTAACAGTAGCACAGGTTAATGTGTATCCAAGGCACTAAAACCGCTTATTAAAAGTGACACCAATAGCACATTCATCCTTTAATTGAATACCTAATGCAGCATTATTGTCTGAGAGAGAGAGGTTTTGGAAAGAGCCACTTTTAAATACTGAAATGGACTGACAAGTCAGTAACAAATATTGCATTATATTAGTGTAACTAATTAAATTCACTTGCAGTTAGAGCAAATATCCGTTACTATACAAAATAATTTTTACCTTGCCAGCTTTATTTTGTCAAGTAGTTCTGATTTAGCATGTCTTCTCTACCTGTACACTTATAAAGGCTTCCATTCACCAACACAAGGTGGACACCATTTATATAACAAATGAGTTGGGGACAAAGAACCAGCTGATTGAATACATCATGTAACTTATTAGTAGTTATGTTTAACGTAGGTAGGTATGTTTAATTTGTTACCATTTGGTAATAATTGTGTGAATTCATTCTTTATTATAATGACACTTAAGAGAAATTAAGAAGTGAAGGGAAGTTTAACTTTTTTTTTTTTTAAAGATTTTATTTATTTACTTGACACAGAGAGAGAGATTACAAGTAGGCAGAGAGGCAGGCAGAGAAACAGGGAGAAGAGGAAGCAGGCTCCCTGCTGAGCAGAGAGCCCGATGCAGGCCTGGATCCCAGGACGCTGAGATCATGACCTGAGCCGAAAGCAGAGGCTTTAACCCACTGAGCCACCCAGGCGCCCGGAAGTTTAACTTTTTAATGGCATTAGAAAGAGCAGCAATGGTATGATTTCAGAGGTATTGAAGCAGCTATACCAACTTGATATCAGGAGGTTGAGATATGTGCATGTATCATCTTGTTGTTATCATTGATGCAGAGCTAAGCTGTCACACATTTTGGGGGATATTCAATACAATTTTTATTTCTTAATTTAAATGAATGAATTATACTATTATGCTTGGTTTCTGTAACTTAAGATTCAGATGAAAGAAGAAAGAAGTCTCAAATATTGAAGACTTCTTTTGTCTCCGGAAATCAATTTTCAGAAATGGGAAATTGAAAAATAGTCAAGAACTCATTAGTAAAAATTGACTTCAACCAGTGCAGTTTTGTGTTTTGTATGATATGACAGCCTAGTGCTCTTCTCTGTCTCTCTGCCTCACTGTCATCCCCTCACAGGCTCATTAGCATACAGAAATAAAGTTGATATACATCACTGCATAGTTTTCTATTCTTTCATGTGTTGTATATTTTAATGTACACACACATACCCACATTATTTTAAGTTCAAATGCTAAATGTCTGTATTAATTTTCAATTGTAACTTCAATATTTTGGAAATCTGTTTTCTCACCTATTAATGGGTGTCATACAAAACTTACAGTGTTCTGTGGCATATGTATTAAATTAGTTATGATTGTTTCAATCTCAAATTTTTTTATTATTTTTTATTTTTTTTAAGATTTTTATTTATTTATATGACAGAGAGAGAGAGAGATTACAAGTAGGCAGAGAGGCAGGCAGAGAGAGAGAGGAGGAAACAGGCTCCCCGCTGAGCAGGGAGCCCAATGCGGGCCTTGATCCCAGATCCCTGAGATCATGACGTGAGCTGAAGGCAGAGGCTTTAACCCACTGAGCCACCCAGGCACCCTCAAATTTTTTATTAGAAAAAGTTTGCATGTACATTTTTCTTTATTTTATCTGTACTGAATAATAGATTACCTGACTTGTATTTCTGGTATACTTTAAAAGTAGTTTCCTGTCTAGGAAATGATAATTTAACTATATAATATAATGTGAATATAGCTACAAATTTGCTTCTACTTTGCCAGATTTAACTTCTCTTTGTAATTGTCTATTTGCATATAAGTTGGGAGATTGATGGTGATAATAGAAATAATGGTAAGAGCTAACTAATAGTGAACAGTCAATTCAGCTGTGTTGCTATACTTTTAACATACGTTACATTATTTTTAAAATAACCCAATGAAGGAGACATTAGTATTCCCACATTTAATAAGATTTTTAATAAGATTTTTTTCTTTTCTTTCTCTCTCTCTTTTTTTTTTAAAATAGATAGAGCACGAGCAGTGGAGGGGGAGGGGCAGAGGGAGTGGGAGAAAGAGAATCCCAAGCAGGCTCTAACTGCTAAGTTATTAATGTATCTTATAAAAGTAATTTATCATAATAGGTATTATTTTCTTACTATAACTTAACTTAAAAATAAATTATGATTTTATCTAAGTATTACATGTTCCAAAACCAAATGATACTAAGATCCTAATAAGTAATAATAATAATAGCAAAAACTGCCAGCCAGCCTACTCCAAGTTCCAACCTAATGAGATCAACTGCCACAGAAGTGAACTCGTTTAAATTATTTATTGATTTATTCTGGCATTTACCACCATTTTGCTCAATAATATCTTTATACTACTATTATTGATATGTCTCTCATAAATTATGTTTTTATTTACAATTGTGTTATAAGGTTACCATTATCTAATCCGGCTCAACGCAAAGCTGTTTACTTTCCTTTATTCCCAAATATATGAAAAGGAACTGCAAACTCTTTTTCACTATAGTTGAAGAAATCAAGTAAATTGTTTGTCTCCTAATCCTTCTTTTAAAGCTGCTCCACTCTGTACTGGATGACCGCTAGCCAGCTGCATAGCCATAGACCCAGAATATCCCTTCACCCCATCCGCCTTCTGTCCCCAACCCCTATCTGGTTTCCAGAATCTTATGTTTTGAGGATTTATAACTTACTCTTTCTTTTTCAGGCTGCTTATCTTGCAGTAGTTTTTTAAAGAAGTCTCCAAGGAAAGTAAGATGTTTGTGAGACCTTGCATGCAAGAAATACGTTTTAATTTTCGTCTTGACCTTGGTGGACACTTGAATATAGTTTCAGATTGGTGATCAATTCTTCTCAGTCTCTGAAGGCATGAACTACTGTGTTCTGTATCTCAGTAATACTCTCCAGTAATGGCAATCTTATTTCTGCTCTGTAATATGTGATCTGCTTATTTTTTTGCTTTGTTTTGTTTTTCTTCTTTGTTACTTACAGAATTTTAAAATTCCCTCTCTTCTGAAATTTTTGAATAGTTTGTGATAGAATCATTTTATCTTCATTATTTTAAAAATATTTTGTCTATTTATTTGAGAGAGAGGGAGAGAGAGAGATTGAGCGTGAGTGGGGAGGGACAGATGGAGACTTAAGCCGACTCCATACTGAGTGTGGACCAGACGCAGACCTCGATCTTATGATCCGGTGATAATGACCTGAGTGGAAACCAAGAGGCAGACCCTCAACTGACTGAGCCAGCCAGGTGGCCCCCATTTTATCTTCACTTGTGATGATGGGCAGTTGTCGGGATCTTTTAGTCTGGACACATATATTCATTATTTTGGAAATATCTCTTTTTTATAATCTTCTTCCACTTATTTTTTTCTGTTCACTTTTTCTAAAGTACACATTACTAGAAAACTGAACACCCTACTATAATATCCCATTTTCTTTTCTATTTTCTATCTCTGCCTTTTTTCCTACTTTCTGGGAGATAATCTCAACCCTATTATAAGCTTTCATAAAATGTCTAGTGAACTTTGGCTATTGAATCACGATTTAAACTGAGACAGTAAAAAGCTTACTGTGAGACTCTAGGTGTGTTTGTGTGTATGCGTAGAGGAGAGCGCTTGTTGAATGATGAACTTCTTCATCATAAAGTTCTACCACAAAGTCTCAAATTGTTTATGTCTGTAGTTTCTGTTGTGATTACTGTTTATTTTTGCTTTTTGTTTGTTTGCTTGCTTGTTTGAATCTTCCTAGGTCACTTTCTTTAGAGATGAATTTTCAAATGTCCTGCCTGGTGCTCCACCCCTGGCTGCTTTCATACTGGTGACTGATTGGAGAAAGAGGATGGGAACAGTAAAGCTTAATTAGCAATTTCATTTATTTCCCTGATGATCAGGACACTGTTTCACCCTCATCCTCACCATCAGCTATCCCTGGTATTCCCAACACCGGATTCACTTTGACTCATTTTTTCCTGAGAATAAGCATGCACCTGCTGCTTTGTCAGGAAGGGTTATTCAGATGCCTGTGCTGCTTTGGCGAAGGTCTTGAACAGCCTAACACATCCTTTGGTAGACTGTTAGAAACTGCTACACCTACCACATTGAGATACCGTATGCCTCCATTACAGGAAACTTTCAGTGGTAGTTTCTGGAACACAGCGTGCTTCCTTGGGGCTTGCCTCCCATGCAGGCTCTCGGCTCTCAGTTTCACCTTGCTGTAAGTCACTTATGTCTTACTTACCTTTCTGCTTCCCACCTCCAGAGAAAGTGTCGACACCTCTTACTTGCTGTCATCTCCTCTCTAGTACTCTCTATAGTTAATGGGCTTCAACATTTTTTTTTTACTTGCTTTACTGCCATTTCAAATTTTAGGAGGCACCAGAGAAAAACACACATGTTCAAATCTTCATGCTAATGATACTCTTCAATTTTTGACCTTTGCCTTGGTAAAATCCCCGTCACACAACTAGAGTCAACAACCAAGTCTGACTATCCCCTTTAGCTTATTTTTTCTTGATTTAATTTCATTTACAAAATTTTTCATTCCTTTACTGAAATTATTTTTTCTCTTGCTTTCTATGACCCTATTCTCTAAGGTTCCCTCAAACCTCTGTGTAATATTTTAGACTCACTCATTCCTCTCTTTCTCTGATTACATCTTAAATTTGACAGGGCAGGGATGGGGAGACTTCAACATATTTGTAATCCCAGTGTTGCTCTGCTGTGTTTCATCTGTAAAACTCTGTGAGGATTTGCATTGCTAACCTTCCAAGGGAAAAGAATTCTCCCTCCATAGGCAATGTTGCCCAGACTCTGAAAAAAAAAAGAAAGAAAGAAAGAAAGAAAGAAAGAAGAAAGAAAGAAAGAAAGAAAGAAAGAAAGAAAGAAAAAGGGAACTTTCATAATTTGTTTCTATATTTCTCTCATTTCTTTGTTTCCAAAATAACCATATTTCACTTGTAATGTTGCTGATGGAGGAAATTTTCCATTTCAGTATGATCCAAACTTGGAAAAAAAAATAAAAATACAGATAGTCTTTCCATTTTCCTTCATGAGAGCAAAATTTTAAAGCTGGCCTGACCTAGAAAGAGAAAATCAAAGCCATTACAATATCACAAGAAGAGTATAATAACCGGGAAAAATGCATTGAGAAATAATCAAGAATTTGAATACCTAAACGACTCTGCCTAGTGCTTCATTGAAAAATATTTGGTGCATTTGCCTTAAAAATTCATCCTTTAAGTAATTTTCATAGTCAGCAAATTGAGAAAGCTGTGGGGAGTGGACATAAAACAATGCTAAAGTAATGCTGGAACACCAAACTAACTTTTGAATCAGGATTGCTTTGGGTTACAATGTGCTCTTGAGATTTCTTGCACAGTGATGCCATCTGCAAAGATAGTTTTATTTCTCCTATCACAATCTGCACACCTTTTACTTCCTTTCCCTCTGTCACAGCATTAGCTAGGACTTACAATATCATATTGAATAGGGACAGGAAGAGGGGACATCATTGCCTTATTCTTTGAGTTTGTTGCCATTACAAAGGATATTAATTATAGTTTTTTGAAGATATTACTTACCAAACCAAGGAAATTTCCCTATTATGAATGGTATTTAAATGTCATTCCCCTCTTGTAGTTGTTGATGATGGGATTATATCTACTTCATGAGACTAGAAATCTTTGGACAACACTGTCACTTTTTGGTTCTATTTAATAATGTGTTACTGTTGTTAATGCATAACTCTGTTTTTGATTTAAATTAAAATCTAAGTAAATCTATGTGCTCCTTCTCCTAAGCAATTGTACTTCTTATGTGAAGAGTAATAGGAAGCTGAAAATGGGTTAATTATGTAGAAGCTATAAATCTCATTTTAGGCATTGTTTACATTCTTACTGCCTTAGAAGGGTCAGTGAAAGCTGAATGCAGTCATGCTTCTGAGAAACTGACACAGAAATGTGCTTAGGGAATAAATTTTAAAATGGTAGTTAATGAGCCACTATTCTTTCCTCTATGAAAAGGCAGAAATGGAAGTCACTTTGAAAACTCAATTTGCCTCAATAAGGGAAAGTTTCCTTTTCTCTGTGTATATGTATGGAAAAAGGATATTCATGATATGCACAATCCTTAGAACTAGAAAATTTTATTCTTCTGACTGATTACCCATACTGAGCACTATTCAAATACTGTCATTTTGGTCCTATATGAAAATCCTCCTTCACTACACATTTCCAGTCATTTAGAGTCTATAAAATTACATTAAAAACAATCCAAAAACAAATCAAGACATATTACTGTAATTTTTAAGTAACTTTAATTATATAATGACATATTTAGCAGTGATTCTTGATTTTCCTATCTCCAAACTGAATTTCCCTGAAATACTTTTTATTATTTTTTTATTGCTTTTCATGTGAAATTGTTATTCTCCAGTGATTTTGCACCACATTAGATTTAGTTCTATGCCCCTGAGTTTTAATTTCAAACTTGCTTTTTCCACCAAATGTTCATTATTGCATTCTATCAATGATTTGATTTTATCACAGCAGAACTATATTTTTTTCGTATTCTACAGTCTTTAAAACTGTTGATTCATAACATAAAATAAAGCATCTCCGCCTTTCTTGAAACTATTATTGTACAAATAAAACACACCCAGCCTAAGCTGTTATCTCACATTCATAAAGTGCATTGGAGGAGGTTGGGCAAATCTAGGTAGAAAGTTTCAATGATGACTTCGACTCTTGTGTACTGCCATACTCTCTCGATCTCTCATTACTGCTCTTCTCTTTCTCTCCATTTATTCACTTACTTATCCACATCTACTTTTATGCTAAGATAGACTTATCTGTGTGTTGGCAAAGTGATTAGTATTCCAGGGAAAGAAAGATTGTATTTTTCAGTAGCTTTCCCAAAATTCCCAGGGAAGAACTTGAATTGCTGCCTTTAATCATGTATCAAACAAGAAACCAAATTCCCTATTCAGGGATTGAATGACTCATTATTTTGACTTGGGTCAAGGAAACTTCTGTGGTTTGTGATGCACCAAGATGAGGCTGATTCAACTCAAAGGGGCAGAGAAGAATTAGTATGTAGTGGGATAGATTCTTCGTCCAAAGAGGGTACCTCCATCACTACTTCACTACCTCAGAGCTTAGTCTACTTCTCTTGTCAGAGTCTTTGCCACCTCATCTTTGACTGCCTGAATATGTACATAATTTGCATAGGGTTTTATCTTTATCAGTTCACTCTTTTACACACACACACATAGATACTTTCATCAGGGCATTTCTTTTACAGTTGGTATTTTCTACAAAAACAATCTAAAGTAACATGTATATTTTCCTTGATATCTGCTATTAAATTTGGAAGAATAAAAAATGAGAGGGTAGAGGGTTGGGTACAGAGGGTGGCAAGGAGAGAAAATTAACAGACTACCACTTAAATGTTACTGAGAATGTGGTATAGGATTGGTTCCCAAGGCTGTATGTTCATTTGTTTGTTTTGGCTATAGGGATCAGCACTTGAGAGAGCCAACCAGATATTTTTAGAAATATTTTTGACTTAAACATTTATGTACTAATAAGTTTTTATATATAATACTTTTGGTCATATTCTACTCAAATAATTTCTTTAAAACTTTTACCTCAACCCTTTTGGTTTTGTTAATATTGACTTGCTGTTTATTTCTTCTTTCCAGGTATTTTGTTTATGTTAATTGTCCAGCATGGCTTAATTTTCAGGCATGTATTACTAGGAAACTTACATATCATGAGCAAACTATTCGTACATCTGAATTTATATAAAGTGTTCACTCTACATAGCCTGGTTCATAGCCATATATTCCTTCCTAATGTTCCTAATCTTCCTTAATGTTTCTGCTGGAGCCAATTACCACAAAAATTGTGACTTAAATAGCACTGATTTATTATCTTATGGTTCTGGAGGTCAAAAGTCTTAAGTGAGTCATAAGGGGTTAAAATCCAGTGTCAGCAGAGGCCCTGGGGAAGAATCTACTCCTTGCCTTTTCCAGCTTCCGATTGCCTCCATTTTTTGGCTTGTGGCCACATCACTCCTATCTCTGCCTGTGTCATCACATTTCCTCTGACTCTGATCCTCCTGTCTCTCTCAATGGATTACATCAGCCCCAGATGGATAATCCAGGATGACCCCCACCTCACAGTCCCTAACCTTCATTACACTTGCAGAATCCCTTTAGCCATTTAAGGTAAGATATTCACAGGTTCTCAGACGAGGACTTAGATACCTCTAGGGATCATATTTCTACTTACCATAATAGCTAAAGCAAATCAAGGAGTTCCTCGTTGTCCTAAAGTTGTAGATGTAAGTCTCATGAGTAGACTGAAGTAGCTGGTTTTATATATGCTGACATTATGAACCTGACACTACATCCTGGAACACCCAAGCAGAATCCTGAAATCAAATTCTGTTTGTCAAGTGTTTTGTTTTTTTTTTTTTGAATATATTTTTTATTTATTTGAAAGAGAGAGAAGGAGCATGAGTGGGGGTGGGGGAGGGGCAGAGGGAGAGGAAAGAACCCATTCCCCACTGAGCCAGGAGCCCAGGTAGGCTCCATGCCAGGATCCTGGGATGATGACCAGAACTGAAGGCAGACATTTATCTGACTGAGCCAATCAGATGCCTCCCCCATTTGACAAGTATTTACTGAGTGCTACTTTTTGCCATCCAATGTGCTATGGCTTCTGCATCTGTCCTCAGAGTCATGGATTCTGTTTCCTGGGTGTTTTCCAAAATACTTATCAGAAACATTTGGCTTGAGGTATGTGAAAGTGCAGGACCCTTAAGAATTACAGTTTAGTGAATTGTGGTAGATGTAAGCCTGTGAGTAAATATATATATATGTAAGTCATATATTCACATTTCCCCATGTTCAATTTTACTTTATGAGCACAAAATCTATGAACTAAATATTATGCATGTATCTATATTTGGAGCTTCAATTATATATCGATTACAGTATTTCAAGAGCCTAGAATATTTAATAAATAAAAAGCTAGAGGCAAAATGGGTGAGTTGATCAGAAAATTGTCCACAATATATGATACTTATACTTAAACTATCCCATGTTTATATATATAAACTATCAATGCTTTTCTCTAACATCAGTCTTTTCATGTGAACACTAGTGTCCATTACCAACACCTAATCTAGAATATCCCTCCAGCCTTTCTACCCTCACACCAATTTTCTTCTCTCTACCAAAAGAATCTCTTATTTTTTAAATATTTTTCTTATTTTTTTAATTTTTTTTAACAGATTTTATTTATCTCAAGAGTGGGGCCAGAGGAAGAGATAATCTCAAGCAGACTCCACACTGAGTGTGGAGTTGAACTTGGGGCTGGATCACACAGCCTTGAGATTATGAGCCAAAATCAAAACCACCTGTTATTGTTAAAATAAAAGAGATAAAAAGAAAAAAAAAAGAAAAAGAACAAAATATTCTTCATCTTCTTTCTCTTGCCAATTATTAACCTTTTATTGTTTGTTTGTTTTTCCTTCCAGCAAAATCATCAAAAGGTTTATCTATTGTAACTCTAAGTTTTTCTCTTGAAATTACTCCAGCTGGGCTTTTGCTCACACCACCTAATAAAGCTGCTCATGCCAAGGTTACAGATGACGTTGCAAAAATCTGCTGTCAATTCTGGCCCTCTTCAGCATTGACAGGATTCTTCACTGTGATTCCTCCATCCTCTTGGAGATTTTTTTCATTTGCTTTTTAAATATTTCAATATCTTTTTTTTTTAATTTCAGTTCTCCCAGTCTCATTGAGTATTTCTTCTCAGTCTCTTGTGCTGGTTCTTCCTTTTTCCCTTGATTTCTTAACATTGGAAGGTGCTCGACTCAGGATTCCGCTCTTTTTTCCATCCCAGGTGCTTTTTCTGAACTTAATAATATATCCCACGCTTTCCTTCTAAAGTTAAGTATATAATAGAAATCATCTACTCTACATGTCCAAAACTAAACCCTTGTTTTCATCCCCCAAACCTTTTCTACCATCGTCAGGCTTCCCCATCTTGGTTGATGGTAACTGTAACACTTAAATATGGTGCTGTGAGTTGAGAAGTCTTCTAAGTTTTTATTTATATTAACTTATTGCATCTTCATAGTAACCCTGAGACACAAATTCCACCATTTTGCCCAGATGTAAGGAAGAAACTAAGAAATAAAACCCTTAACCAAACTGTGGAAGTCACAGAGCCAGTGAGTGACAAAGCTTGCATCTGACCTTGGGGAGTCTACTCCTGAGTGGTCCCAGAATCACTACCCCTGCACTTGATGATTCACAAACTCCTCCCATTTTTCACTGGACATATAAAAGATCTGAGAGCTCCATTTACTCCTTAATTAGTAAAATTGATTATTTCTTTCCCTATGCCTCCACTATCAGATTAGCTCTTTTATCAAAGTCCAGTAATAATTTTGTTTCTGATCTAAGTTCTGCTCCTTCATGTTGCAGAGGATAAGGACTGAGGTTTGGGCCATCTCTCTTCTCACATGTTCTAGCTACCAGTCACATAACTTTTTACTTTATTTATTTATTTATTTATTTGCATGGATTCACAGCTGCTAGTGTCAGCCTACCACAGCTAGAACCTGCAGTAGTTTCTGGCTTCCCTGGTCTCAGTGCTACACTGTGGCTGAAGCAATGAGAAAATGTCTAGTAGTATCAGAAGCTCCTTCCCCACTGGTGGATTGAATGACCTGTTTTTTAATCCTATATATGTTAAGTTGGTTTGGAAGAATGGAACTTCTGTTATATGTGTGATACAATGCTTCAACCTTCCTAATTAATTCAATTCCACTTGGCATAGCTAAATGATTTGACTTTTTCCCATGATCTTATTTGCATTTCATTTCTTCAGGGGTCTGCAGTTTTTGTGATTATTGCCATTCATTACTGTACATCTATTTTGCTTTTGTTTTTCTCAGTACTGACCAAGGCACCCCACTAAACAACTTGGGGAAGAGCCACTCAGATGATGGTCTATGTGAAAGGCCCCTGACAGGTGCACGGGGGTGTAGAGATCTGGTACAGCCTGATGTGCATTACACGTAGCCCTGGAATAGATTTTGAACAAATTTGAATGGATGGATTTACTTCACTTATGTTTCTGGCATTTGTAAGACGAGGACAACTGCTAAGCAGTGTCTGTAACCATTTCCAAATATGTCTTTGATGTGAAGACATCTTCCATGTCTTCCATGGTTATGGGAATATGTTTTCTTCCTTTTGGTGCCCATCATGAATAGAACAACTCTTAAAAATATTGTGTCAGTAGGAGACTGGATATGGATACGACCAAACAGCTGATTTATAAACATGTTTTTCTATAGCTTATGATACCCAGAACATAATGGGGGTTGAAAAAAAAAACATGATTATAGAAACCTCACTAGGTAGAAGTATATGTGCTATACCTTGCCTACAGATTTTAATAACTTGCAAACTATTATACCCTATTGCATCCCTAGTTAAGTGTATAGGGAAATTTGAAAAGTTTTTGACTAGTTAATAATTTTTTTACTGTGTATTACAGCTATTTATTTATTTATTTATTTATTTATTTATTTATTTATTTAATTTTTTTCAGTGTTCCAAGATTCATTGTTTATGCACCACACCTACTGCTCCATGCAATACGTGCCCTCCTTAATACCCACCACCAGGCTCACCCATGCCCCCACCCCCTCCATCTCAAAACCCTCAGTTTCCTTCTCAGGATCCACAGTCTCTCATGCTTCATCTCCCCCTCTGATTTATCCCAATTCACTTTTCCTTTCCTTCTCCTAATGTCCTCCATGTTATTCCTTATGTTCCACAGGTAAGTGAAACCATATGATAATTGACTCTCTCTGCTTAACTTATTTCACTCAGTGTAATCTCCTCCAGTTCCATCCATGTTTTTTTTAAAAAGATATTTTATTTATTTATTTATTTATTTATTTATTTATTTATTTATTTATTTGACAGAGAGAGAGGGAGAGAGAGATCACAAGTAGGCAGAGAGGCAGGCAGAGGGAAAGGGGGAAGCAGGTTCCCTGCTGAGCAGAGAGCCTGATATGGGGCTCAATCCCAGGACACTGAGATCATGACCTGAGCCGAAGGGAGAGGCTTAACCCACTGAGCCACCCAGGTGCCCCTCGTCCATGTTGTTACAAAAGCTGGGTATTCATCCTTTCTGATGGCTCTGTAATATTCCATTGTATATATGGACCATATCTTCTTTATCCATTCATCTGTTGAAGGGCATCATGGCTCTTTCCACAGTTTGGCAATTGTGGCAACTGTTGCTACGAACACTGGGGCACATATGGCCCTTCTTTTCACTGTATCTGTATCTTTGGGCTAAATACCCAGTAGTGCAATTGCAGGGTCATAATGTAGCTCTATTTTTAATTTTTTGAGGAACTGCCACACTGTTTTCCAAAGTGGCTGAACCAACTTACATTCCTACCAACAGTGTAAGAGGGTTCCCCTTTCTCCACATCCTCTCCAACCCTTGTTGTTTCCTGTCCTGTTAATTTTGGCCACTCTAACTGGTGTAAGGTGATATCTCAATGTGGTTTTGATTTGCATTTCCCTGTTGGCTAATGATGATGAACATTTTTTCATGTGTCAACCATTTGTATGTCTTCTTTGGAGAAGTGTCTGTTCATGTCTTCTACCTATTTTTTTGACATGATTATCTATTTTTTGGGTTTTGAGTTTGAGGAGTTCTTTATAGATCTTGGATATCAGCCCTTTGGTTGTAGTGTCATTTGCAAATATCTTCTCCTAGTCCATGGGTTGCCTCTTTGTTTTGTTGACTGTTTCCTTTGCTGTGCAGAACCTTTTTATCTGGATGAAGTCCCGAAAGTTCATTTTCACTTTTGTTTCCTTTGCCTTTGGAGACGTGTCTTGAAAGAAGTTGCTGTGGCCAAGCTCAAAGAGGTTACTGCCTATGTTCTCTTCTAGGATTTTGATAGATTCCTGCCTCACATTGAGGTCTTCCATCAATTTGAGTTTATCTTTGTGTATGGTGTAAGAGAATGGTTGAGTTTCATTCTTCTATACATAGCTGTCCAATTTTCCTAGCACCGTTCACTGAAGAGACTTTTTTCCACTAGATATTTTTTCCTGCTTTGTCGAAGATTATTTGACCATAGAGTTGAGGGTCCATATCTGGACTCTCTACTCTGTTCCATTGGTCCATGTGTCTGTTTCTGTCCCAGTACCATGATGTCTTTGTGATCACTGCTTTGCAGAAAAGCTTGAAATCAGGCAACATGATGTCCCCAACTTTGTTTTTCTTTTTTAACAATTCCTTAGCAATTCAGGGTCTTTTCTGGTTGCATACAAATTTTAGGATTGGTTGTTCCAGCACTATGAAAAATGCCAATGGAATTTTGATTAGGATGGCATTGAAAGTATAGATTGCTCTGGGCAGCATAGACATTTTTAACAATGTTTATTCTTCTGATCCATGAGCATGGAATGCTTTTCCATCTTTTTGTGTCTTCTTCAATTTCTTTCATGAGTGTTCTGTAGTTCCTCAAGTACAGATCCTTTACCTCTTCGGTTAGGTTTATTCCAAGGTATCTTATGGTTCTTGGTGCTATGGTAAATGGAATCTATTCTCTAATTTCCCTTTCTATAGTTTCATTGTTAGTGTATAAGAAAGTAACATTTCTGTGCATTGATTTTGCATCCTGCCACATTACTGAATTCCTGTATGAGTTCTAGTAGTTTGGGGGTGGAGTCTTTTGGGTTTTCCAAATAAAGTATCACATCATCTGCAAAGAGAGAAAGTTGATTTCTTTGCCAATTTGAATATCTTTATTTCTTTTTTGTTGTCTGATTGCTGTTGCTAGGACTTCTAGAACTTTGTTGAACAACAGAGGCAAGACTAGGCATCCTTGTCGTGTTCCTGATCTCAGTGGGAAGGCTGTCAGCTTTTCCCCATTGAGAATGGTATTCACTGTGGGTTTTTCATAGATAGATTTTATGAAGTTGAGAAGTGTTCCCTCTATTCCTATACTTTGGAGAGTTTTAATCAGGAATGGATGCTGTATTTTGTCAAATGCTTTTTCTGCATCAATTGAGAGGACCATGTGGTTCTTCTCCCTTCTCTTATTGATTTGTTCTGTCACATTGATTGATTTGTGAATGTTGAACCACCCTTGCATCGCAGGGACAAATCCCACCTGGTCACTGTTGATAATCTTTTTAATGTACTGTTGGATCCTGTTAGCTAAGATGTTGTTGAGAATCTTGGCATGCATATTCATTAAGGATAGTGGACTGAAATTCTCATATTTATTTATTTATTTATTTATTTATTTATTTATTTATTTATAAAATATTTTCTTTATTTATTTGACAGAGAGAGAGAGAGATTACAAGTAGGTAGAGAGGCAGGCAGAGACAGAAGGAAGCAGGCTCCGCACTGAGCAGGGAGCCCAATTCGGGGCTTGATTCCAGGTCCCAGAGACCATGATCTGAGGTGAAGGCAGAGGCTTTAAACCACTGAGCCACTCAGGGGCCCCTGAAATTCTCCTTTACGATGGGATCTTTGCCTGGTTTGGGGATCAAGGTAATGCTGGCTTCATAGAAAGAGACTGGAAGTTTTCCTTCTGTTTCTATTTTTTGAAACAGCTTCAGGAGAATAAGTATCATTTCTTCTTTGAATGTTTGGTAGAATTCCCCAGGGAATCCTTCACGTTCTGGACTCTTGTTTTTTGGGAGGTTTTTGATCACTGCTTCAATCTTGTTACTAGATACTGATCTATTCAAGTTGCCAATTTCTTCCTGTTTCAGTCTTGGAAGGTTTCCAGAAATGCATCTATTTCTTCTAGGTTGCTTAACTTATTGGCATATAACTGTTAATAATAATTTCTGATGATTGTTTCTATTTTCTTGGTGTTAGTCGTGATCTCTCCCCTTTCATTCATAATTGTATTAACTTGGCCCCTCTCTCTTCTTTTGGATTAGTTTGGCCAGTGGTTTATCAATCTTATTAATTCTTTCAAAGAACCAGCTTCTAGTTTCATTGATGTGTTCTACCTTATCTCTAGTTTCTAACTCATTGATCTCTGCTCTAATCTTAATTATTTCCCTTCTTGTGCATGGGTTTAGCTTAATTTGTTGTTGATTTTCCAGTTCTTTAAGGTGTAAAGAGAGTTGCTGTATTCAGGATTTATCAATTTTTTTTGAATGAGGCTTGGATGGCTATGAATTTCCCCCTTAGGACTGCCTTTGCCATATTCCATAGGTTTTGGACCAATGTGTCTTCATTCTCACTGGTTTCCATGAACTGTTTAAATTTTTCTTTGATTTCCTGGTTGATCCAAACATTCTTGAGCAAATTGGTCTTTAGCTTCCAAGTGTTTGAATTCCTTCTAAACTTTTTCTTGTGGTTGAGTTCCAGTTTCAAAACATTGTGATCTGAGAATATGCAGGGAATAATCTCATTTTTTTGGTATCATTTGAGCCCCGATTTGTGACCCAGTATGTGTGGTCTATTCTGGAGAAAGTTCCATGTGCGCTCAAGAAGAATGAGTATTCTGTTGTTTTAGGGTGGAATGTTCTGTATATATCTATGAGGTCCATCTGGTCTAATGTGTCATTCAAAGCTCTGTTTCTTCATTGATTTTCTGCTTAGATGATCTGTCTATTGCTGAGAGTGGCATGTTAAGATCCCCTACAATTAATATCAATCAAGCATTCATATCAATATGACTTTTTAAAAAAGATTTTATTATTTATTTGACACAGAGAGAGATCAGATCACAAGTTGGCAGAGAGGCAGGCAGAGAGAGAGAGGAGGAAGCCGGCTCCTTGTTGAGCAGAGAGCCTGTTGTGGGGCTTGATCCCAGGACCCTGAGATCATGACCTGAGCCAAAGGCAGAGGCTTTAATCCACTGAGCCACCCAGGTGCCCCTTTTTATTTTGATTAACAGTTGGCTTATGTAGTTGGCTAATCCCATGTTGGGGGCACAAATATTTACAGTTGTTAGCTCTTCTTGGTGGATAGCCCCTTTAAGAATGATGTAGTGTCCTTCTGTATCTCTGACTATAGTCTTTAGCTTAAAATCTAATTTATCTGAAATGAGAAGCACTACCCCGGCTTTCTTTTGAGGCCCAATGGCATGAAAGATGGTTTTCCATCCCTTCACTTTCAGTCTGGATGTATCTTTAGGTTCCGAATAAGTCTCTCTCTTGTAGACAGCATATGGACAGGTCCTATCATTTTATCCAGTCTGCAACCCTGTGCTGTTTTATGGGACCATTTAGGCTGTTCATGTTGAGAGTGATTATTGAAATAATTACAATTATTTCATTGTATATTGAATCATTTCATAATTATGGAAATATTACGGTTATTTTTGAAGCTGCAACTATTTTACTATATAAACTATAAATACTTAGCATTTTTTTAGAGTTGCAGAAATTTGATCTGTATGTAAGAATGAACATGTTTGATTTAATCTATAGTCTATTTCTTTTTGCCTGTCATTCACATATATGCACTCATGATAAAGGAAAAGTTTTATAAATGAATTATAAAGTGGTTGATATGTTCTGTTAATAATCTTTAAGCATACACATACACAAATAAGAAACTAGCAAAATATATTTTGCATAAAGCTTACATATATTGATTATTTTGGTTACCGTGCCTTGCTACTTGGTTGCTATTTGTGTGTAGAAAGTGGAGATTTTCCCAAATATGCTGCATATTAGCAAATCCTTAAAAATAACTTAAGGCTTTGAAATGGTAAGCTCTGGCATGTGTCTTCATTCTCACTGTGTTACCCCCTAAACATCTCCATAAACTTGAAGAGTTACTACATTTTTTCCTTTTTACTACCACATAATGTTCATCATTTTAGTATAGGAAAGCTATTTCTTAGAAGTTTTCTATAGTGTACTAAATGGAACCAGGAGTTAGCTGGTAAGAATAATAAATTAAAACAACCTTGATTCAAAAAAACCCATTTTTAAATATTGAACAATTATGACTAGAATATTTAATTCAATGAAATGGAATAGCTTCTCCATTGTCCTATTTTTTTTAATATTCATAAATACATACAAAATCTCATGTAGGTAATCCATTTCTGCATTTTTTTGGTAGTGATTTAATTAAGATATTTTCTATAATTCTACAATTTTCTATTTTCTATATTCTACTATGTTTCTACAATTCTATAATTTTATAATTCTAAAGAAATTATAATTTCTATAACCATTATTAAATAAATTAATTCATAGCTACATATTAAAATTATGAAAAAAATTTAGGCTATATGTAATAAATGTTTGTAGTCTTTCACTCTGTAAATGTTATCTTTTATTTGATATATCTTCATATTTACAGGTTACCTATCATTTCACTATAATCTACTAATTTAGAAATTCAGAGACTTTTTATGAAATTATAGTTTATGATTAAAGAAGCAATATAATGCTCACTAGGGGAAATAAATTACATCACAGAAAGAATTACAATAAAAATGTAATTCTTACACATTTTGATCACTTATGGATAATATTAAAGTTTTATTCTGTATCTTTCTTCATATATATATAATAAAATATATACTACATATGTATATAGTATCTATATGTAATATGTATTATATATAGTACATGTGATATGTGTAAATAGTATATGTATACAACATGCAGTTCTATATATAATATATAAACATGCACATAATAAAATAAATTCACAGTCTAAAGAATGTTGATTATTATATAGGTGAATAATAAAAAATAATACTTTTAATTGTAGCATGTGTCATTGAATAAATTGAATTTATTTCAACTGTCTACTACTGAATATTAGTTTATTCTCAATTTTTTATTATAAACAATATGGTGATTGAGATTCTTGTACACACATCTTTATGTATATATACATTTGTAGATGATAAATTCCTACAGGTGCAATTACTGGGTTAAACAGTCCATGTATTTTTTTTTAGTATTTTTAAAAAATATTTTATTTATTTATTTGACAGAGAAAGACACAGCGAGAGGGGGAACACAAGCAAATGGGAGCTTTCCCACAGGGCAGGGAGCTCTTCGTGAGGCTTGATCCCAGGACCCTGAGATCATGATCTAAACAAAAGGCAGCCGCTCAGTGTCTGAGCCACCCAGGCGCCCCCAGTCCATGTATTTTTAATAATTTTTATCCTCATTACTAAACTATCTTTCTGAATATCTGTAGAATTTGATACTGTAGTTCCTCCCTCCCACATTAAACATTATAATTCATTTAACTATTTGACATTATGATCAGCAAAAAACAGTATCTTGTTCAATTTCTATTATAAGTGAAGTTATTTTTCCTTATGTATCGATAACATCCAGAGGAGGCAATGTCATTTCTGTTACTCATGTTTTTCATGTGCATTTAATAAGTAAAATATTCAGTTCAATTCTCTTTTGGTTTTACTGGAATTTTAGAGTAAGTTGTAAAATTGTGTTTTAAAAAATTTCTCTTTATGTATGCTACATATATCTGTATGGATTTACACATGACTTTTACTACTTTAAAAGTCTAAGTTCCCTTAGTGCTACACATCTGAATTTTCATTTGTCTTAGCTGTTTTTCCTCTTTTTCTTTCCTCCTCTCTTCTTTCCTTTCTCCCTTCTCTCTCTGTTTTTCCTTCCTTCTTTCTTGTTCTTTTACATTTTAAAAATCTATAAGAATGGATGATGCTGGGTGTTGCATTCTATTACAAATAAAAAGTGGACTATTTTATATAAATTATATTTAATTAAGTTATTATTTCTAAATATATTTGAAATGTATTGAAGTCATATTTAAATGGGCATATTGATTATATTCATAATGAATACAATAACCTATCAATTGAAATATTTCATTTAAGAAAAATACATTGGGTGATAACTTACATATTTCCCAGAGTGAAATATCTTTGATAATAGATTTAAGTTCAGAAATAATTCTTAAGAGATATAATTTTAAAGATTATTTAATGAAATACTGATCATCAGATAACTTTCAATTTGGAATTTTTGTGTGTTTGTTTTCTTTATTTTCTTATTCTGGGAAGAAAATTTCACTGTTACAATCTACCAGAGATTAAATGACAAAGCAAAATTTTCCAGATACAGTGAAAGCAATTTTTAAAAGGTAATCAAATTGATTCAAATAATCATACATTCAATTGTTTAATGCCTCTTATTTATACTCCCTATGAGCTTCTTATATATAACATCTAGTCTCCATGTTGACCTACTCTTTCTCTATGACTTCTTGGTTTTTCATATTACTAATAGCTCAGAAGCGAAACAATAAGTTATCATATTAAAAAGTGAACTATACATATTTGAAGAGAATTTAATCTTATATAGTATTGTTCAGCCCCTCATGATGTGAAATGATGTCTGGGAGCAAACGGTCAAGAAAGAATTCTTGAGCTGTCTTTGGTGCTGAAAAGGTGGTTTTATTAAAGCATGGGGACCAATGGGGACAGGATAGTGGGCAGGAAGAGCTACACTGGGGTTGTGAGGAGAGACTGATTATATACTTCTAAGTTGGGAGGGGGTTAGAGATAGCCTAAGTCTCTGAAGAACTTGGAAGCAAGGTTTCCAGGACCTTGAGGGGCTAGCTGTCCTTTGGGTAAGGTCATTTATTACTGTCTAGTAAAACCTTAATAATGAGACCCTTCAGATTTATATCGGTGGGCCATGTGTTTGGAAGATGATTGCTAACATATATCCTTGGGGTGGGGAGGGTAGAGATGAAGGAAGTTTCCAAAGGGATTTTTTTAAGACTTTATTTATTTATTTGACAGAGAGAGAGAGAGAGAGAGAGAGATCACAAGTAGGCAGAAAGGCAGGCAGAGAGAGAGGAGGAAGCAGGCTCCCCGCTGAGCAGGGACCCCCGATGCGGGCCTCCATCCCAGGACCCTGAGATCATGACCTGAGCCGAAGGCAGAGGCTTTAACCCACTGAGCCACCTAGGTGCCCCTCCAAAGGGATTTTTGTATGTTAAAGAACACTTATAGGATCCTAGAGGTCTGGCTAATGTCAAGCTAAGGTTGCCTTTTTCCTTTAGCAAAGTATTAACACTGAGGCAGTTGAGCTCCATGAAGAAGGTCACTGTCCCTGTCCCAAGCACTTGTAAATGGGTGTTACATTGTAAGGAAATTTAACTTTTTTCTATATTTCTTTTGCCTTTGTTCTCCACATCTCGTCATAGGATTAAAAAAAATCATTTCATGGAGTATTTGCATTGTAGCAATATTCTAAATGTGCATTTTCAGCTGTTTTCACACTGTGAATTCTTTTCTCTGAGCAGGAGGAAAAAACTGCTATTTCTTACATCAGATCTTGGTGGTGGATTATCCACAACATGCTCAGAATGCAAATAAAAAGAAAGATCGAAAGGGTTCTTCAGGAACCACTGGATCTACTTTACATTTTCTGCTATCAAAGCATCTTTTATCAGTGATCCTTTCCACTGAATTGCTGCCGATGCCTGTCTCTGGAGTTCAAATCATTCCAACAAGGATTTCTGAGTGAGGTAGAATATTCAGCTCACCGCTAGCCTTGAAGAAAAATCAAAAATATAAATAAAATCCTGAATAGTGTTTAATGACATGAACTTATCAGATTAAACCTCCAAGTAGGAATCAAGTGAAATATCCTTTTGTATTTGCTATAAAAACAGTAACAATAAAAATACTGTTGAAAGCATTTTCTATTATACCATTCTATGTCTTATAATAAACTATTTATAAAGTATTAAGAACCATTTTTCTCAAACAGAACTGTTATATTTCTCCATTTTTAACAAGATCTCTGATTTATCTTACTCTCCCCTACTACCTCCTCCACTTTTTAAATCTTAATTGGTAGAAAGTTAAGAATCAAGTTTAAAGATCAAACACAGTAAACATTTAGACTCTGATTCTTACTATAATCATTTTTGTTTATCTGGGGCATTCCTTTTATTTCTCTAATTTGGTTTTAATCATCTAATTGTGGCTATCATTTGTTTTAACCTACTTTAAAATCTTTTTGAAAGAAGATAATATGTGAGCAAGTAAATGAACAAAAAATAATGCCATGTAGAAATCTTAAATTTTTATATGTGAATGTGTTTGGGGTAAAAATCCTTATTATGAGTACAATTAAGATGAACTACAGAAATACATGGAATTGGGAAATTATTTTTAAAATACTGCTTAATGAAGTACTCTTATTTTACATTACCAAAAGATTATTTTTAAATTCATTGATATAGGGTGGGGAATGGGCTACATGGGTGATGTGTATTAAGGACACTTGTTATGATGAGCACTGGGTGTTAAACGTAAGTGATGAATCACTGAAGTCTACTCCTGAAAACAATATTACACTGTAGGTTAACCAGGAAGAATTTAAATAAAAATTTGGAGAAAAAGTTTATTATGGTATTTATTATTATTATTATAAATTAAGAACGACCTATGAAAATCTTTGGCCAAACTCTCTACTGAAAAATATGAAGATACTGACTTGATGAAGAGAAGGAGGACTTTTAACTGATGTTGACTGGGCAAAGCATCTCACAATATCAAAGTGTAAAAGATATAGATGTTGATGAAGATAATTTAGAGTTGCCCTATGATTTGTCATCCAAACCTTACACTGCTGAGAGGGAAGGTAGTGGCAATATTGAAAATTAAGCCTTATAGCAGACAAGTGTGCAAAAAACTGTTTTTACAAAGACATACAATCTTCCTAGCCAAGGAGAGTGCCCTGACTGAATAAGGCAGATGAGACTTGTCAGAGTACGCAGTTAATGAGGATTGGGAGGGAGGCCTAGGAGTGCTTAAGTGCACACACTTTGGGTTCCTTATTTACCAGCCTCAGTTTCCCCACTAATAGGATCTGGAATACTAGCAGATCTTTCAGAGTAATGTTACAACACTGAGACAATGCTTCTGGTCCTTTGCAGAACACCTAGCCCAAAACAAGTATTCAGCAAATGCCTGTTTTTTTTTTCTTCCCCTCCTTAATATAAATAATAGATGTGTGTCAGGTCAATAAATGTTATAAAAATAGCATAAAAATTTAGATTTGTGGTAAATGCGATTGGTGGTAGCTCTTAAGCATCGGGATAGTCAACATGACAGTCTGATATTCATGTATCTGATAGTTAAAATATTGTTTTCTGAGTTGTTGAGGTAAATTATTTTCTTCTTCACCACCTACAAATGCTGTAGTCCTAAGTCAGCAAAGTCATTTTGTTTTTAACAATTTTAGGTGGATAAGTTTCTCACATAAAATTAATGTTGCTGCACAAAGCTCTGAAAGCCCTCAACTTCTTTGTCTTTTGACCTCGTTGCTCTTCCGTTTCCTCTGATTTCGGATTTTAGTTTCTAGTCCTTTTATTCCTAGGAAAACTCACCCCATTTCTTCTGAGAAGGTTTTTCAAAAGCTCATCTTTTGGACCAGTATTGAAAACCTGCCTCTGATATTTGCAAGGTCATCAGTACAAATAGACTCTACATACCGTATGCCTAAATATTTAACAGTAATGCCTCAGCTAGCAAATTTTAATGAAATTTTCAGTCTTACTATTTTAAGAAGTATGCTTTTGTAAAGAAAATAGGCTGTGATCCTTATTCACCTGTGAAACTGTTACAAAAAGCTTGTTAATTCGTATCTCTGGAGTATGAAACAGAATGAAAGCAGCATCTAAACACAAAATGAAACAAGGGATAGATTCTCAGTACTATTCAGATGTGAGGCTTTAAGCAGAACAGTATCTTTTGTTTTTGTGCTACTAGTAGAAATTTCACATGCTAGTAATTTGCCTTTTTATTCCCTTGAGAACCTGTGATTTCCAAGTCCTTCCTACATTCCAGAAAAGTATCCATTTGTGAATATTGACAGTGGCACAAACTAAAACAGACTCAATATCTGAACATGGCTAACTTTTGTTTGAATGGTACCCTACAAGAGATGTGTCCTGAATCCTGAATGGGATGGATTTCAAGTTAGACCCTCAGAATGTGCAAGCACTGAAGGCCAGACCATGAGTGACAGAGGAACAACGTGCAAGGTTTTTGATATGCTTATATGTAAAGAAATATACATGTGTAGTGTGATACAAAGGATCTCTGAGGCCTAAAACCATTACTGATATGGTTCTTTCTTTTAAATGTAGACTTTTTTTCTCCTCCACAGGAGACTGAACATCACTCAGCCTTTCTGTAAAGCATTTTCCCCTCTCATGGTATGGTGGTTTCCCAGTAACTCAGTATTTTTCAGTCTGATACAGCTTTCCTTGTAGCTCCCAGCCTTTCAAAGGCATTACGAAAATTAATTAAGATGGTAGTAGACATGGGCGTGTGGGTGGCTCAGTCAGTTAAGTGTCTGCCTTCTGCTCAGGTCATGATCCTGGGGTCTTGGGATATAGACCCTTGTCCAGCTCCCTGCTCAGCAGGAAGTCTGCTTTTCCCTCCTGCCCCTCCCCAACCCCCCACCCTCAGGCTGTGTTCTTTCTCAGTCTCTCTCAAATAAATCAATAAAATCTAAAAAAAAAAAAAAAGTAGTAGACAAATAATGCTCCTCCCCACGTCCCTCCCAAGATTTCCATGTCTAAGTCTCTGGAATCTGTAAACATTTTACCTTACATGACAAAAGAGAAATTAAGATTACAGATAGAATTAAAGTTGCTAAAGAGTTGATCCTAAAATAGGGACGTTATCCTAGATTATCCACGTGGGCCCAATGTAATCACAAGATTCCTCACAGGAATCCTCAAAAGTGGAAGAAGAAGGCAGAGGAGAGTGTTGTGATGTGATGCTGGCTTTGCAAAGGCACCCCTGAGCCGAGGAATACACGTGGCCCCTGGAAGCCAGACAAAAAAGGAAACATTCTCCCCAAGAGCCTTGAGAAAGGAAACCAGCCCTGCAGATACCTTGATTTTAGTCCAGTGAGTCCCACATCAAACTTCTGACCTGTAAGTCAGAACTATACAATAATAAATTCGTGTTAGTTTAAGCTTCCGAATTTCTGGACATTTGTTATGGTATCATGAGGAAGATAGTACAGAATCTAATTTCAAATTCTTCCCCACAGAGTTTCTAGAACCTTTTGCGAAAATAAATAAATAATAGATAGATAGATGATAGATAGATAGATAGGTAGATAGATAGATAATAGATAAGTGGAAACGTAATGTAAAGTTGAGTCAGGAAGCCCTGAAGGGGGAGCTCTCTCACCGGCATACAACTTCTTTCCATCAGGATAAACAGTAGTTACACGGTAAGAATTATTTCAACAAGGGATATTTTTCACATAAGAATTTTATCTTCTCTTTTTAAGGAAAATAAAGAAGTTTCCTCCCTCCCTGTAACAGCACCCAACCCATGCAGCCAATGAGAAACTGTCCCAAACCTCAAACTCTTGTTCTCCTGCAATAAACTTTTATTCAAAATAACCCTTGCCAATTTCCTCCAAAAACCCCGTACATGCTGAACTTCACTTTGTCTCTTCAGATTTGCCTGTGATTCACCATAGCTTGTTTGCCCCAAATTGCAATTGCTCTGTTCTTCTCGAATAAACTTATTTTTTACTTAAAGAAAATTGCTGTTTGTTTTAACATTAACTATGCAAGTAAAAGGAAAGGTACACACTAATATTTTAAGTGTTCCCAGACTGTCTGTGACTTGCAAGAAACTTTTCTCTAAAATTCTTAGCGAATAGGGAAGAACAATATTGATGTGTTGCCTAATTCCACAAACTGTTAGGTATTTCTTCTCCTGGTGCCCCTAAAAATGTTAGGGAGAAGCTAGACCTGAGCAGTGGAAGAAACACCCAGGGCAGAGTCCTAAGTCCTTGAAGGGGAATGATAAAGACAAGAGCTGGAGGCAAGGACCCTGATAAATAAGCTACACATTAAAAACCCTGGAGTACAACTTCCTGACCTTGTGGCTTCCAAGACCTTAGGGGTGTGGGGGTGGGTAGAGATCCAGAGCCTCAAGTGCTGAGCATACTACTCCTCTTCCACCTCTGCCCCAGGGTAAGCCCTAAACTCATTATAACACATTTGCTTTGAGGGTATAACCACCACCAAACCCCCACCTCCCACAGAAAAAGGCTGCCACAAGCCATCTGATACAAACCTTCTGGGTTTAAAACCTCCTCCTCCTGGCCTGTGGGAGGAGTCCTCCAAATGATTGGAAACCTCCATTAGAGACCACCCCACTGTACCCCATAACCCCTCCCATCCCAGAGAGACCCAATAATACCCAGTCCCAAAACCTAGGAGTCATTCCCCTGAGGCTGCCTGCTTGCCCACCTCCAGAGTGTACTTTTGCTTTAATGAATTGTTTCCTGCTTGCTCTTTCCCTTCTGGCTGTCTTTGTTGGAGCATGGATCCCTGACCAAGACCTACATTCACACAACATAGGCTCTCTTACCAGTAACAAAAATGCCAAAAAAGAAAGAAAAAAAATTAGAATTGAGAATTTTACAAGAGAGTAAATGTAGTGTACTATAAAATAAAATGTTATGTCATTTTCACAGGGGTAAAACATCATAGATAACTATTACTGCTACATCAGTATTAATATAGCCTAATTAATTGTCTTGGACTTTTGGAGATAGAGATTTGTTAAAGATTCGCTATGCTGTTGTTTTTCACTTTTTGTGTTTTTTGTGCTTACACTCCTAAGATAAATTTTATATAAATATTTAAGTATATATGTAATATGACTCAAAGGAAAGAAGGCCATTCAATGCAATGAAAGTTAACAGGAAAGGAGTGCTAAAAAATGTATTACCATAAGGCTGAGTTTCTAAAGTTCCTGTAAGATTACAATCAACATTATAATAAGAAAGCATTATGCAGTAATTACCCTACAGGAACAAGTCATTCTAAGAAAGGATTTACTTCAAGTGTAACAGATATGTAATATCTTAAGTCAAAATAATTTGCCGAGTCATGGGCATAGTGAAGATAATTATCATAATTGCAGTACTAGTTCAATTTCTTAACAATCACTCATTTTATAAAAGATGCATATATACCAATCACGAATGATGAATCAGAAGATGAAGCAAAGTTCATTAAAAATATTCATTTTGAGGGGCGCCTGGGTGGCTCAGTCCTTAAGCCTCTGCCTTCAGCTCAGGTCATGATCCCAGGGTTCTGGGATGGAGCCCCGCATCAGGCTTCCTGCCAAGCGTTCTCCCTGCTTCTCCCTCTCCCATTCCCCCTGCTTGCGTTCCCTCTCTCACTGTGTCTCTCTCTGTCAAATAAATAAATAAAATCTTTAAAAAATACATTCATTTTGAGATGATATATTCATTTTGAGATGATTTTGACATAGGAATGGTAAATGACCTATTCCTGTTTCTGTTTTTTGTTGTTGTTGTTGTTCTGGAAATAATTGGGTGAATGCTACTACTAACTGTCCTCCTAGTTTCCCTCTGAGGAATTAAGGGACACAGGATGACTACAGAGAACAAGGTGTCAAAAGCAATAGTATGCTCTCTAAATAAATGACCCAGATACTGTGTGAAGTGGAGAAGAAAATAATTGTTGGCTTCTGATAGAAATTTTCTCTGCTTCTCCCATTTGACAATTCTGGCAAGTGTAGATCAAACAATGAATCTGGGCGCCTGGGTGGCTCAGGTCATGATCTCAGCGTCCTGGGATCGAGGCCCACATCGGGCTCTCTGCTCAGCAGGGAGCCTGCTTCCTCCTCTCCCTGTCTCTCTACCTGCCTCTCTGCCTACTTGTAATCTCTCTCTCTGTGTCAAATAAATAAATAAAATCTTTAAAAACAAACAAACAAACAAACAAACAAACAATGAATGTACGTGCTGCCCAAATCTGATCATTCTTTTCCCTTGGAATGTGAGGTACTCGGATATTACGGTAATGGTTATGGCAACTGCCTGCATTTTTTAATTGTAGGATACTCTAACATTATTTTCAGTTACGATTTTATTAGTTTCTTTTGAAATTTATATACTTCATAATACTCATTCTACTCTAATCAAGTTTTATAAAGACTACTTTATATATTCATTTTTTTAAAGATTTCATTCATTTATTTATTTGACAGAGAGATAGTGAGAGCAGGAACAAAGGAAGGGGAAGCAAGCAGGAGAGGGAGAAGCAGGCTTCCCGCAGAGTCGGGAGTCCAATGTGGAGCTCTGTCCCAGGATCCTGGGATCATGACCGGAGCCAAAGGCAGACACTTAAGGACTGAGCCACCTAGGCACCGAGAGACTAATTTGTTAACATTTTTTATTAAATTCCTTTTGGAAAGAATCTTAATGGGGGACTTTTCATTTTAATATAATGTAATTTTAATTAAAAAATATTTATTTGAGGGAGAGAGTGTGGATGAGAAAGATCAAGAAAGAGAACAGGAATGGGGGACATGGTCAGAGGGAGAGGGACAAGCAGACTCCCACTCGAGCAGGGAACCAGATGCCTGGCATGATCCCAGGACCCCAGGATCATGATGTGAACGAAGGCAAGCACTTAACCGACTGAGCCACCCCTTTTCATTTTTATTTTAATTAGCCCAGATTAGGAAAGTTTATTGCAAATAAGCATTTGGAAACATTTGTGCCATCAGGACATCAAACCCAGGGTCCTGCTTGTCTTGGGCCAGACAAGACAGCCTCACCTTCCAGGCTGGTCCTGCCTCCCAGGAAGGCAGAAGCCTACATAGCCCTTGGCTCCACAGACAATGACTAGGCAGTTCCTTCCCAGAATTGTTCTTCCCAGCACTGTGAAGTGAGGCAGTTATTCAGTTCTTTAACACAGAACTTTGATGGAAAAACAATTCATCTAGATTCCCATATGACTTATTGGAAAATTATATAAATTTATTAAGTAGTAAATTTAGAAGCAAACACCAGTTCATATTCCATAAGGTTACCATAAAAATCAATATATATATTCATGGAGCTTATTTTGAAATTAACCTCAGGTGTGAATCCTGAGAATATTCAATAATTAATATCTGTCACACTAACCTTTACTTTAGGGTCCACTTCCTGGGGAACCTGACTTGCAATACATACTTTATGGTGAAGATATCTTAAAAGATAGAATTGTATTAACATGCATTAGATTCTCTCATTTTTCTTTGAACTTTCCAACATCTTACAAAAATGTGTTTGAAATTTTAAGAACCTGAAAATCTGTCTCCATGGAAATGAGGATTAAAAGTATTTGAAATTTGTGAAGCACTGACTATGGAAATCTATGACTGGCATGCAAGCTATCTTCAGAGTAAACATGGTACCATTCTGCTAAAACTTCCTTCGTGCCCATTTATTCATTCACTAAATATTGTTCATTCTCTCTTGCAAACTGCAGTCTCTTTAAGGGCTTATCTTTCTTTTTTTCTACAATTAGGGGCATGATTTTTCATATTACCATGTGCTCAGGGATTATCTTCCTCATGAATTAAATTAAATGCAGGAATTTAAAAGCTCCTAACAGAGTTTATGAGTGCAACTGTATCATTAAATTGTTATAATAATTAAGTGTTTGGGTAACAGATAAAACACTGTCACTTGCTAATTTGATCTCTGCCCCGGGCCCTTCCACAAATAGGAGATATATGAGTTTCATTCCTCCCTCACATTGAATCCAATCATCAATTAAATGTAATATATTCTATGTGTCTTTTCTTCTATGTCAATTTGCCACAGTCTTTTAAACATTACATTTAAGTATTGAGAAAAATTTCCAATAAAGATTATATTTATTTTATCAGGTTTTTACTTTGCTCAGGAGAGAGGAGCCATCTCTATAAGCTCTAAGTAGTTTGTATTACATATTAGGTCTATATGAAAAGAATGAAATTTAAAGATTAGAGAGTTTTATTTAACCCAGAGTCTTTGAAGGGGGAGCCTAAGAACTTTTGAAAAAAATGAGGAAAAGAGAATGAAGAAAATGAATTTTCTCTTCTTCTCCCGAAGCTAATAAGAGGGGGAAAAATGAGAAGTGATTGTTTGAATAAATGTCATTAAACACATGCAATATAGTCTGGCTGCTAAGAGCATGACATCTGGAGTCAGATGGCCTCTTTTGTCATTCTCTGGCTCTGTCATTCACCAGCTGTGTGACTTTGGGCAAGCTATTAAGTTGCTTATGCTTTGGGTTATTATTCTAAAAATGGGGATGATGATAGTAACATTATCTACTTCAAAGCATTTTTCTGAAGCTTCACTGAGGTAATATACAAAATACCTAGTTCATTGCTGTAGGCCAGCAGATAGTAAACACATGGTGAATTAAAATTGTTATTATTCTCTCTTTTTCTCTCATGATGATCATATATTGGCCTTACTTGGATTTCCTGTCTAAATTGAAAGTGAATATGAAGTCTTCACCTTTGGGATGCTTCACTATAGATGCTTCTCTTCAGTTACAAGGGACAGAAAGCAATCTATTTCTCCTGACAACCTCTGAGATAAAACTATGGGAAAGTTAAATAGCTGCAATAGTAGTGCTTCAGGAACTTGATTGGAAGCCATTTCTGTATTGTCCCTTATTTATGTGCACTTGCTCCAAAACTGGCAGCTTGAAATGACACATCTGCCAAAAGTTTAGATCTTCATATGATGTTGCCTTTATTCTGACATAAAAGGCCAGCCTGTCTGAGCTTCCCATTCTGTAGATTCTTAATATTATCATCAACACTCTCCTGACTACATCTTCAAACATCATCATTAGCATCATGATTATTTTCCTATCAAGAATATTTTCCCATTGCACCCTGGGGACCCCTCAGCCCACAATAGCCTCAACTCCAGCTGCATCCTCTGCAAGGAGCACCCCAGGACACTTCAGCTTGTACCCACTTCAGTTCAGCTATCTCCTCAGAGTATCTTCAATGCAAAGAGCTATGGGACACCCCTTCAGCTTATACCCACTTCATCTTTATCTGTCCTACCAGGGAACCCTCTGCACAGAGATCACCCAGGCCTACATCCACTTCAGTTCCACCCATCCCAACAGGGAGGACCCAGCACAGAGTGCCACAGGACCTGCAGTCCATGCCAGCCACAATTCCAGCAAGGCCAGCCAAAGTCACCAGACACACAGAGTCTACATAGGGGACAACCATACACAAGACTATTGCTTCAAGTTTATAAGTAGCCATTCTGCCTCATTCGCAAAAACACAGAAAGTGAAGTAAAATGAAGAGACAGAGGAACATGCTCTAAACAAAAGAACAAGACAAAATCACAGAAAAAGAACTCAATGAGAAGTTAACCAATTTATCTGAAAAAGAGTTCAAAGTAATGGTCATAAAAATGCTCACCAGGCTGGAAAGAAGAGTGAATAGACTCAGTGAGAACTTTAACAAAGAGAAAATATAAAAAAGAACTAATCAGAGTGGAAGAATATAGCAAAAGAAATGAAAAATACATGAGAAGGAATCAACAGGGGATTAGAGGATTCAGAAGAATGGATCGGTGATCTGGAAGATGGGGTAATAAAAAGCACCCAAACTGAACAGAAAAATGAAAAAAAAGAAGAAGAAGAAGAAGAAGAAGAAGAAGAAGAAGAAGAAGAAGAAGAAGAAGAAGAAGAAGAAGAAGAAGGAGAAGGAGAAGGAGAAGGAGAAGGAGAAGGAGAAGGAGAAGAAGAAGAAGAAGAAGGAGAAGGAGAAGAAGGAGAAGAAAAAGAAATGAGGATAGGTTAAAGAATCTCTTGGTCAACATTAAGTGAACAAACATGTCCCAGAAGAAGAAGATAGAGAAAAAGTGCCAGAAAACTTATTTAAAGAAATAATAGCTAAAAAATAATAGTTCAATACTTCCCTAAGCTGGGGAAAGAAATAGACACCCAGGCTCTGGAGGCAAATAGAGTTTCAGACAAGATGAACTCAAGGAGGTCCACACTAAGGCAAGGAATAATTACAATGTCAAAGATTAAAAATAAAGATAGTGATTTCTCACTTAGAGCTATGAAATTAAAACCTCTGAGATTAGGCATGAAAATTTGCATTAAATAACAAGCCCTCTGTGTGTGGAGAAAAAGAATATATTTTCCCATTTATACTGATATGTAAGTATTTATAGACTCTTTGGCATTTAAAATTATTTTAGAGGATTTTGGACTTCAGAAAAACATTTTAAGAATCTTAAAGATACTGCATCTGGGAGTATTGTTATCAATTAAATGGCTTTTTGTACTATTTATACCTATTTGAATGTCCCTTCAGTGTTAGTAACATGACAGAATATAGTACAAAATGTTTTATCAAGGAGAATGTAAAATCAAATTATGCAATAAAAAATTCTTGTGTTTGAATAGAGTCTGGTGAGTGAAGGGAGTGGGGGTCCGAGGGACAAGGGCAGAATTGCTGAGAGCTTGGGGAGGTGGTCAGACCTGGCCCATTATGACATCAGAGCCCTAGGAGGTCCTGCTCCATTTATAAACTAATTATATCAGCTGCTCTGTGTTTTTCTATAGAACCAGTATGAATTGGGGAACAAATTTTCTGTAGTTTTGTTTGTTTATTTGTTTCATTTTGTTTTGAATTATTAGGTCCTTTATGCCCCTTTAAGGAACTTACTATCATCCTTTGGAATATGAAAAAACAAAGTAACCAGGTCTCTAATCACACTTGAAATGTTCCCCAATGAGCCTATTGGTATTTCCCTTTACTGAATTTAAATCACAGTCTGTAAAAAAATGGATTTCTCTTTAAATACATGTGTTTATTTGTGTTCAGTCACTTGATCTCCATGCTTGGTTTTAATTATCTTCATTTAAAATTTCATTATTTTGTTTGTATACTTAAAAGCCTGTACATTTTTCTTGACCTATTTCAGTAATTGGCTTGGATTGAGTTGCTGAGGAGGCAGAATTTTATCTTTATATTATTATCACATTTTTGGCTGGGGCTCAGAATTAAATTGATAAAAGATAAAAGGAGAAAAACATACACATGTATTTGATAAAAAGCGTTATATGGCACAGGTGCCTTCATAACAAGTGAAAAGTCCCCCCAAATTAGAAAACCTACTTGCCTTTATTTTAAGTTGAACAGAGAGAGGCAATGGTGGAAAAGTAACTAAGCTTTGTGGGGAAGTAAAAGGAAGATGAGATTATTTTAAGAAAGTCTGTTTGTATGGAATTCTCTAGGTCTCACTCAATGTCTCATCTTGATGACAAGAATGATATTTTCCTTCTGGTATCAGGAGGACATTTTTCACATGAGAATAGCATGTCCTGATTTTAGGAAAAAAGGAAGGTCAGAAAGTCAGAAGAAAAGAAGGAAGGTTTTTCTTATATTTGCTGTTTTCAAGCACCTATTACTCAAAAGAGTAAATATGCCAGAGTGTCATATCTTGGGGTGGCATGTTCTGAATACCCTCAGAGCTGAGAGTATTACCACTCAGTAAAGAGGGACTGAATTAGTTATTACAAAACAGACTCCATTTTATGTTCCAATTTGTTTGTAGTGACTACATATAAATTCAAGTTTATTCCAATTTCTTACAAGAGCCTCCATTCTGGACAACTTAGAACACTGATCATTTAAAAATAAAACATAAATTAGTGTAGACATGTAAGGGAAGAATTCTCCAATAAAAAATATAGAAGAATGTCTTTAAAAATAAAAATTATTTTATAATCAACAGTTACTTTGTCTTTTTTTCAGTAATATTTTTTATTGTGTTATGTTAGTCACTATATAGTACATCTTTAGTTTTTGATGTAGTGTTCCATGATTCATTGTTTGTGTATAACACCCAGTGCTCCATGCAATCTGTGACCTCCTTAATACCCATCACCAGGCTCACCTATCCCCCCACCCCACTCCCTTCTAAAACTCTTCATTTGATTCCCGGAGCCCATAGTCTCTCATGGCTTGTCTCCCACTCGGATTTCTCCTCCTTCATTTTTCCCTTCTCCTAATGTCTTCCATGCTATTCCTTATGTCCCACAAATAATTGAAACCATATGATAATTGACTTTCTCTGTGTGACTTATTTCACTTAGCATAATCCTTTCCAGTCCCATCCTAGTTGATGCAAAAGTTGGGTAGTCATCCTTTCTGATGACTGTGTAATATTCCTTTGTGTATATGGATCACATCTTCTTTATTCATTCACCTGTTGAAGTACATCTTGACTGTTTCCACATTTTGTCTATTGTGGATATTGCTGCTATGAACATTGGGGTGCATATGGCCCTTCTTTTCACTATATCTGAAAATAGAGCTACCCTATGACCCAGGAATTGCACTACTGGCTATTTATTCCAAAGAATCAACAATTACTTTGAACACAACTTTTGAAGACTTATCTCTTTAAAAATATTAAACACTTTATTGAAGTGTGATTGACATATAAGAATCTATACATATTTACTGTATACAAGATGGTGAGTTTGGAGATAAGCCATGAAAATACCACAATCTGTGCCATAAATACAGTCATGACTGCCAAAAGTTTCCTTCACCTTCTTTATTGTTATCATTTTTGTGATAGGAAGATTTATAATCTACCTCTTAACACATTTTCAAGCATCAGTATAGTATTATTAACTTTAAGTACTATGCTGTGTAGCACATCTGTAGGATTGATTCATCTTGAATAACTGAAACTTTGTATCATTTAACACATCACCCCTATATAAATCTTTGCAACTTATAATAAGAAAAGGAATTTCTCATTTAAGCTTAACTTTCTCTATAAAATCTGTTTAATAACTGAGGCAATTGAATAATTGACATTGTTTTGATGATACAAATCTCAAAGTATTATAAAACTTCTACGTTACTAAGAATTGAAGACCAACAACTGTCCCCTAAGCTCACTCTGATGTCCTGCACCTGCACTCACTCCCCGCCCTCATCTTCATCCTGAAATTATAATCAACTGTTCTCATTTCTCTGGGGCCACACTCATGCTTTTTGGAGCAGCAATTGTCTAAGCTAATAAATGATTCTGTTTGGTCCACCAATGGGTGAAGAATGGAGGAGACATACAGATTTTCTACTAGAAAACATACAGATTTAATACTAGAGGAAGACTTTCTTGTTATAGGAAAAATGTTGAAACCGCATTGTCTAAAAAATGCTTTTTGAATTCTGTCCAAGTAGAACAGATCATGCATATTCTGCTCACTAGGGTAGTAACTGTAAATAAGGATAATGATTTCATTATGCTAGCAAGTGGTTAAATTTAGACCAAGAGAGTTTATGTGACTATTTTGGTTTAGTTATGAGCATCTATTTTCTCACCAGCAAAGAAGAAGCTATCAATTTTCTCTATAGGCTGACAGCCTTATTGTTGCACAGATTTCAACAATAGATGATAGAAACTATGCTACTATGAACAGTTAACGCTTTGGGTTTACTAGTTTTGTGCTCACTAGAAGACCATATTAATTCTGTTAAATTCTTTAAAACTTATTTTTGGAAGAATCTTGTCAGGATTAACCGGATATTACTGAAAGATTATATTATCCTATGACAAAGATGAATCGAACGATTTTAACTTCTTTCTCCCTACAATCAGTTCCCATAAGGCATGAAATGCTCACACCCAGCACACTGGACTGCATTCATTGCTCTGTCTGTCCTTGGACTCTAGGATTGTTTTACATCTAGAATCAATTTTAAATTGGAGTCACAAATGCCATACGTTTTCTTTGTTATTAGAAGACTGAAGTAGAGTACCAGGTAATACTAATACTTCTGTTCTCCAAAGGATTAGATTATCCTTCTTGGTTTG
>LNAC01000355.1:2256880-2296285 GCA_002007465.1 Ailurus styani
GGGGGGGGGAGGGGGGAGCCTGGGGGTGGGTATTAAGGAGGGCACGTATTGCATGGAGCACTGGGTGTGGTGCATAAACAATGAATCTTGGATCACTCAAAAAATAAAGTAAAAAAAAAAATTAAGTTCTCTTGGGAAAATCCCAGTATCCTGGTGATCTTTTCAGTATACTTCACAGCTTTCGGAAATATCCCAATAAGATTTAAGATGAGAAAATTTAACAGAAATAGGAAATGGGCAGCATTTGGGAAAAAAATTTTTAGAGAAAAATGGTAACTTCTTTTTCTGAGTCTTGGATAAAGAATGAATACAATTTCACAAGCAAAGAATAGTAAAGAGATATCATAAAGCAGACAGATTTTGTACCCTCAGGTGTGGTGATGGTAGTGACTGAGGATATTTAAGAACTGTCATCTGGTATGGCTGGAATGTGGGATCAGTTAAGGACATGACTGCCAAGGAAATTGGGGAAGCTTGGTGATCCATGCTGCAGGGTCTTATACTCTAAAATTATACTATAATACGAGAGGTGGGAAAACTAAGCTTTAATTATAAAAGAGGCATAATCAGATCTGTGCTGGGAAAGTAACTGGCAGCAATGTGAATACTATCGTTACTAGGAAAGAAACCGGACCAAGGGGAACAACAGACTATCAAAATAGCCATGGTGAGAAATGATCATTACCCTGGGAGTAGAAATGGAGAGGGTGAGATTGTTTCAAAAATAATTGGAAGCAAAAACCCATAAGTCTTATTTATTATTAGGGTTAGGAAGAATAAAAACTAAATCTGGAGCTGACTTTCTGAATGATGCTACCTTAAGTTATATGGAGCCTCAGTTGAAGGGGAAGATTGCAGAGGAAAGCTTATGAATCTGATTTTGGGCAGGATGACTCTGAAATGCCCTGGATGTTCAGGTGGAAATATATCATTGGAAGTTGGAAAAAGGTCTCTGAGTCTCAGGATAATTTCACTTAATATATGAAGTTATATAAACCATAAGATCACTGTATACAAGAGGACAGGAGAAATAATGGATTGGGAGAGAAAGCAATATTTTTTTTCTACTCTTCATTTCTTTCTGCATTTCTTTTCTTGCATGATTTTTTTTTCTTGTATGAAAAAATTTTAGTGTGGGTCTTGCCATATTTGCTTATTTCTTTGTGGTCTACCTTTTTATCTAAGGGACACTTAAGGGGAAGTTCCTAGGAGGAAGAAGAGACTGATGGTCACAAAGGCTATAGGGGAAACCATAAAGAAGCTTCCAGTTGCTTGTGATTCAATGGACTGTTACCCAGCACATGTGCTTGCATGAGGGGTCGTGGCCAAACAAAATGCATGCCAAGGCAGCAATACCATGGAGTAGCTTAACTAAACTGTACACACACACACACACACACACACACACACACACACACACACACACACACTTCCAGTTGTTTTAGAGGGAAGTTTTTCTGCTTCAAATTCTTTCATCTTAGAATACAGAAGTCTCAAGAGACAGTATTTTTGTTCCAAAAATTATTAGTAGAGTTTTCCCAGGGGAAATGTAGCTGTGTGTGGCTTAACTTAATTCAAAATTATTTTAGACAAAATTTTGAAAGTACAGGTAAAACAAATGATTATGATGTAGATACTCGTAAAGTTACAGAATTTGAAGTCAATTTTCATTTAGGTATATTTATCTAAAATCTCTTCATGCAGTTCAACAATGTATGGCTTAAACGTGTTCTGTAAACTGCATTCCTTCTTTGATCTCTCCTCTTCAGTCTAGGTGTCAGTCATCTCCTTCTTTCTCACCATCTAGGGCTATTGGCAGGGGGCCTCCATTTTGCCTTCCCAAGGCCTTCTAGATAAACCTGTCTCAGATTAGTTTTCAATCCCAAGATGTCAGAGAGGGCTGTAGGTGTTTGATACTGCTATAAAATCTTACCGCTCTTGCTCACAATTTCCAAACCATCTTGTCATATTTAATTTATCCTCAAATTATAGTTTTCCACTTTTGCACTTTCTAATAACATGAAGCTACTGAACACTTTTCATAATTCTAATTTTAGCATTTATATTGAGATTGTTATTAAAACAATGGGAAAGGTAAACNTCAGTCTAGGTGTCAGTCATCTCCTTCTTTCTCACCATCTAGGGCTATTGGCAGGGGGCCTCCATTTTGCCTTCCCAAGGCCTTCTAGATAAACCTGTCTCAGATTAGTTTTCAATCCCAAGATGTCAGAGAGGGCTGTAGGTGTTTGATACTGCTATAAAATCTTACCGCTCTTGCTCACAATTTCCAAACCATCTTGTCATATTTAATTTATCCTCAAATTATAGTTTTCCACTTTTGCACTTTCTAATAACATGAAGCTACTGAACACTTTTCATAATTCTAATTTTAGCATTTATATTGAGATTGTTTTAATAACTTTAAATGGGAAAGGTAAAANGCTGCCTTCGGCTCAGGTCATGATCCCAGGGTCCTGGGATCGAGGCCCACATCGGGCTCTCTGCTCAGCAGGGAGCCTGCTTCCTCCTCTCTCCTCTCTCTCTGCCTGCCTCTCTGCCTACTTGTAATCTCTCTCTCTGTGTCAAATGAATAAATAAAAATCTTTTAAAAAAAAATAAATAAAACTAAAAAGACTGCTGGTGTTAACAGTTTTATTACCACTTAATTAATGCTCTGTTTACTTAATTGATAGATGGACTTAGCTAGGGATTTTGACAGGCTCCCTTTGCAAGATATAAGCTGTAGTTGTGAGACACATAGAGAACACATTGCCATTTAGTCTCTAATCTTCAAAAATGGTATTATTTAACAGATTGGCTTAATTTCACACAAAGTATATTACATTCTCATTGTAATAACTATGTCTCTATTTCATACTTATATTGATTTGGTTTAAATATATTTTAAAGGTATTTCATTATGGTCGACAACACAATAATCAATCATGTCTTATGTATTTCCCAAAATGTGAAAATATTAATTTTGTATTGCTCAATAATACTATAGCTGAACAAAATAATCATTTTATATTAAAAATAAAACTAAGCTTAAAATTTAATTCTTAAATTCTACGTTATTTTATAAGNTGATCTCTCTCCCGCTGTGAAATAAATAAATAAAATCTTAAAAAAAAAAAATAAAAAAAAAATAAAACTAAGCTTAAAATTTAATTCTTAAATTCTACGTTATTTTATAAGCTTGATATCTGGAACATTTAAAACCTATATCTGTGTCATTCCATATGCAGGAATAATAAAAATCTATATCAAGAGATTCTTAAATAGTTTTTTTTTTCATTTTGTGGGGGCAGGGAAGTGTTATTGTAAAAATAGGACATCCTTTGATTAGTAACATTATCTCTCCTTTTCTCATCAGACACATTTTAGTAGTAAAAATACAACATTGGGTAGTTTCGAAAATGGACTATATTATTAGAATGGTTACAAGCAACAAGTTTGGAATTAAAGTGCCTGTGTTTCCATTTTGGCTCCATCATTTATTGGCACTCTGACCTTGAACAGGGTACATAGCTTTTCCGAGTCTCAGCTTCTCTCAGGGGTAAAATATAAAGCAAGCTGAAGAGACTAGTGGAACACAGTACTATGTGAGGGTTCACTATTGATATTAGAGCTAAGCCAGAGGGCAATTCTAACCACAGGCTCATCAAAATAGAAGTAGGAATATGTTCTAGTTAGTTAGTTAATTAATTAATTAATTAAAAGAATGTCTGTGACACAATAGATGAATACATTCTATTACAGATAAAGAAAATGAATAAAACTAAAGACAAAAAAACTAATTATCAATAGCCTTGTATATAGTTAAGAAGATATTGCATAGAACTTCAACAGCAGGTTAGTGTAAAGAATGATCATAGATAAAATATTCTTGGAAATACAAAAAAAGATTTGTTGAAATAAAGTATATAATTAAAGTGCTAGATGTTAGAAAGGAGGTAGCTAAGGGCCCAATTATATGTAAACATGTAATGAAGATGTAATGAGAGAAAGATAAGGGATGCGTAAGAAACTAAAATTATAAAAGAAAATATAAGCACATACAATACATCTGAACAGGTGTATAATTGTACCAGCAAAAAAGTGATTATGAAAGGGGAATAATGATGAAAGATATAATAAATTAAAACATGCTGGACCTGAAAAAGACATAGTTTTCCATAATTTATGGTTTTATTGAATGACAAAGTATCTAAATACTGTTATGGACTATAGCATCCTCCCAGTGCGTATGTTGAAACGTAATCCCCAGTGGAATGGTATTCAGAGCTGGGGCCTTTGGGAAGTAACTAAGTCTCTGGTATAGCCATCAATGTGCTATTCCAGCCCAGGAGAGTAGAACTTGTGTACACATAAAGGAGGAAAAGAGTGATCTCTTGCTTCTTCTGCCTTTTGAGGTTATAGTGAAAAAAGAAGTGGGCTCATTATATGGTGAACCTGCCAGAGCCTTGATCTTGGTCTTTGCAGCCCCCAGAACTGTAAGAAATAAATGTCTGTTCTTTTCAAGCTCCCCAATTTATAATACATTGTTGAATTTGAATGGGTGATTGTCAAATGGAAAAGATGAAGTCAGTGAGAAAAAGTTTTTCCCAAGTCTCTGTGGAGACTAATTTGCTTATAATGCTTTAATGTAACTGCTCACACCAATGCTGCCATATAGGCTTCCTCTCTGAGTTCTCCAAAAATTTTCTTTACTGGGATTAGGAATTCAGAAGAAATAATATGATTTTATTTATTTATTTATTTATTATGATTTTTTTAAAATTTGACAGAGAGAGAGAGGGATAGCACAAGCAGTGGTGGAAAAGGGAAAAGCAGGTCCCCTGCTGAGTAAGAAGCCCAATGCCGGGCTCCATCCCAGGACCCCGGGATAATAACCTGAACTGAAGGCAGACACTTAATGAAAGAATATTATTTTAGAAGTTCAAAAATACTTTTTCTCTACTTAAATAAAGTTTGTAATAAAATTTGAAAATATAAACTACCATAAATTTGTGGTAAGTATATTGGCTACTGAAATTCATTGCTATCAGAAAGAAGAAATGGGATGGGTAAGTTAGAAGTCAAGAATAAATGTACATAAAGTCAAATATTGTATTTATACCCAAACATCTACGAGAATGGAGAAAATTGCTTCTATAATCACAGCTGAGATCACGGGATAATATATTTATAAAACATAGCAGCAAGGAAAGTACTGGTGGATTACATGTTTGACAACATGTATTATAGAAAGACAATCATTATAGGTAAAAATAATCACACATTACAAAATGAGTATAATAAACAAGTTTTTTTGTTGTTGTTGTTCTTGACTTTCATAATGTCTAAGTAACTTTTTCTAAAGTTGTGGTGTTCAAATAATACTTTGGCTAGTAAAATGTTCTACATTTGATGATAGGAGTAGGATCAGGAAGGTTCAAACAAGGAAACATCCTAACTGAGAGTTTATGCTTTAAAAATTTTTATGATATGGGAAACAATAATTGGAAAGGAAGACATAAGTGATTTATATGAATTTTCAAAGTTCAAACATCTAGTTAGTACTGGGACCAGAGTATAAGTTTCCTAAATATAGGTTTTCCCAATAACAGGTTTGTGTTCTTTCTTCTATACTGCACATGTCTGTCACATGTTTATTTCAAAAGAATGAGTTCAGTAAATAGAAACAAAGTCTGCATAAAGTACACACACATTCAATTGCACATTCATGCAATTGAAGTCAATCTGTGATGTGTGGTCATAATTTTTGTTCAACACTATGAGTGCCATAGCTAAGACAGTACCTGATCTTAAGTAGATATGAAACTAAAATGAAAAAAAAAATGAATGGATGAATAAATCAAGAACAATGTGTCTATATTTGAAGTCTTTGTTGGGAAAATTTATTACCATGTATATAATAGGCACAAACACCATTCCTTTGTGGATCATTGTCTGTTGAGATAAAACAATAAATATTAAAAAGTAAAAAAATGAATCAAGGTGAGTATAGAAGACTAATAATAAATTCTTGGGGAAATGAAGGGGTAGGAGGACCTCAGGCTTACCTTGTCCCATGGATGCAACTCAATAATACAAACATCAGTGTAAATAACCCAGAAAATGACCCAAAGACTGGCAGAATGAACTCCACAACTAAAGCCAGAAAATGCGATGAGTGGGTCAACCAAGAAATCAAAGAAGAAATAAAAAATACATGGAGACAAATGAAAATGAAAACACAATGGTACAAATCTTTGGAATTCAGAAAAAGTGGTTCTAAGGGGGAAGTTTATAGCAATCTTAGCCTCCCTCAAGAAGCAAGAAAAATCTCCAACAACCTAAACTTACACCTAAAGGAGCTAGAAAAAGAACAAAGTCCCAAAACAGTAGAGGAAGGAAATAAATATTAGAACAGAAATAATTGAAATAGGGAAAAAAAAAGAGCATATCAATGAAACTAGGACCTGGCTCTTTGGAAAGATCTACAGAATTAAAAACCTTTAGCCAGATTTTTTAAAAAAAAAGTTCAAAAAAAAAAAAGGAGAGGGGATTTAAACAAAATCAGAAATGAGAGAGGAGAAATAATAACCAACACCACAGAAATATAATTATAAGAATATATTATGAAAAATTATAGCCATAGATTAGACAACCTAGAAAAAATGGTTAAATTCCTAGAAACAAATAATCTACTAAAACTGAAGCAAGAAGAAATAGAAAACTTGGACAGAACACCAGCAATGAATATGAAACAATAGTAAAAGAACTCCCAACAATTTGATTTGAGTTTCCATGATGGCTAATGATGATGAACATTTTTTCATGTGTCTTTTAGCCATTTTTACCTCTTCTTTGGAGAAGTGTCTGTTCATGTCTTCTGCCCATTTTTTGACATGATTATCTGTTTTTTGGGTGTTGAGCTTGAGAAGTTCTTTATAGATCTTGGATATCAGCCCTTTGTCTGTAGTGTCATTTGTGAATATCTTCTCCCATTCGGTGGGTTGCCTCTTTGTTTTGTTGACATGAAATTATATAAAGAAAACCCTAAATACTCCACCAGAAAACCACAAGAAATAATACATTAATTCAGGAATGTTTCAAGATACACAATCAATGCACAGAAATCCATTGCATTTTGCACAATAATAATGAAGAAACAGAAAAAGAAATTAAGAGAGCAAGTCCATTTACAATTACACCAAAAATATAAGATACCTAGAAATAAACAACCAAGAAGTGAAAGAATTGTACTCTGAAAACTATAAAACATTAATGAAGGAAATTGAAGATGACGTGAACAAATGTTAAGATATTCCATGCTTATGAATTAGAAGCAAAATATTGTTAAAATGTCCATACAACTCAGAGCAATCTACAAGCAATCTACAGATTGTAAAGCTATCCCTGACTAATACCAATAACACTTTTTTCACAGAAGTAGAATAAATAATCCTAAAATTGGTATGGAACTGCAAAAGACTCAGTACAATCTTTTTTTTTTTTAAGATTTTATTTTTATTTATTTATTTGACACAGAGATAGTGAGAAAGAGTACAAGTAGGTAGAGCAGCAGAGGGAGAGGGAGAAGCAGGCTCCCTGCCAAGCTGGGAGCCTGACGTGGGGCTCGATCCCAGGGTCCTTGGATCATGACCTGAGCTGAAGGCAGCCGCTTTAACTGACTGTGTCACCCAGGTGCCTCAAGACTCCAAACAATCTCAAAAAAGAAAATCAAAGCTGGAGGTATCACAATTCCAGATTTCAAGTTGTACTACAAAACTGCAGTAATCAAAACAATTTTGTACGGGCACAGAAATAGATGCAAAGATCAAAGGAACAAGATAGAACTCCCAGAAACAGATTCATGTTTATATGGTCAATTAATCTTTGACAAAGCAGAAAAGAATATCCAATAGGAAAAAGTCTTTTCAGTAAAAGGTTTGGGGAAACTGGACAGCTACATTCAAAAGAAAGAAACGGGACTACTTTCTTACTCTGTTCACAAAAATAAACTCAATAGGAATTAAACACCTAAATGTGAGATCTGAAACCATAAACATCCTGGAAGAGAGGCAGAGGCACTAATTTCTCTTTCCACTGTAGCAACTTTTTTCTAGATATGTCTCCTGAGGCAACAGAAATAAAAGCAAAAATAAGCTATTGGGACTCTCTCAAAATAAAAAGCTTCTGCACAATGAAGGAAAAAATCAACAGAATTAGCAGTCATCCTCCTGAACGGGAGAAGATATTTGCAAATGACATATTCAATAAAGGCTTAGTATGCAAAATATATAAAGAACTTACACAACTCAATGTCAGAAAAACAAATAATCCAATTAAAAATGGGCAGAAGACATGAACAGACATTTCTCCAAAGAAGACATGCAGATGACCAACAGACATGTGAAAAAATGCTCAACATCACTCATCATCAGGGAAATATGGATCAAAACCACAATGAGACTACCTCATACCTGTCCAAGTGGCTAAAATCAATACACAAGAAACAAATGTTGGCAAGGATGTGAGAAAAAGGAACCTTTTTGCATTACTGGTGGGAATTCAAACTGTTACAGCCACTGTGAAAATGAGGATATGGAGGTTCCTCAAAAAAATTAAAAATAGAGTTACCTACGATCCAGTAATTGCACTACTAGGTATTTACCCAAACTATATGAAAACACTAATTTGAAAGGATATATGCATTACTATGTTTATTTCAGCATTATTTAAAATAGCCAAATTATGGAAGCAGCCCATGTGTCCATCAATAGATCAACAGACAAGGAAGATGCACACTCACACACACACACACACGAACATTATTCATCCACAAAAAAGAATGAATTCTTGCTAATTGTAATGACATGTTGGAGTGAGAGGGGATACTGCTAAGTGAAATAAATCAACCAGAGAAAGCTAAATATCAGATGATTTCTCTTATGTGTGGAATTTAAGATACAAAACAAAAGAACAAAGAAAGATAAAAAGAGAGAGATACAAACTGAGGAACAGACTCTTACCTATAGAGAACAAAATGATGGTTACCAGAGGGGACGTGGGCAGGGGAATGGGTAAAATAAGTGATGGGGATTAAAGAGTACACTTGTCATTGATGAACACTGAATAATGTACAGAATTTTTGAATCACTATGCTTTACACCTGAAACTAATATAATACTGCATGTCAACCCTACCGAAATTAAAATGAAAAGTTTAATAAATTTTTTAAAAAAGTCCTCTCTTATGAGCAATTCTTAAATCCCTGTACCCCAAAAGAGTAGTGATAACTCAGTTTCTAATATTTTGTTAAAATGTGAGCTAGTTAAGTCCAAGGAGATACCCCTAAACTAATGATGGGTTGAAAATCACAATGTATCTAAAATTTAAATCATATACATGAATGAGATAATTTTGCTGTTCATATTGTCAAGTATTTTAATTTATGTCATAGATAAGTAGGGGATGATTATAAAGGCTGGCATTTATAAAATCAATTATAATGAATTTATGTGTTACATGTGTTATATACCTCTACTTAAGCAATGAGGTATATATAACAGTGCTTTACAATTACTCAATCTTAAGTATTTTTTTAATTTAAAGATTTTATTTATTCATTTGCCAGAAAGAGAGAGAGAGAGGGAGAGTACATGCAAGGGGGAGTGGCAGGCAGAGGGAGAAGGAGAAGCAGGCTCCCTGATGAGCAGGGAGTCTGATGTCAGGCTCAATCCCAGGACCCTGGGATCATGACCTCAGATGAAGGCATCAACCTAACCAACTGAGCCACCCAGGCATCCCTTAAGTATGTGTTTTTAATTTGAGAATCACATATACATTAATGTTGTTTTGCATAAGACTAGGAACCCATGTGTAGGTAGAGTTTTAGCATCTTTCAGTCCATTTTTATCACAAATTAGATATAAAAATTATATTCAAGTACAACTTATAAATATTTTTAAATCTTTTATAACTACAGGGTACCTTTCAACTTATTTATGAATTGAATCTTTTCATATACTCCTGAATTTTAGATTTTTTTGCTAGGAACCTGGGTTCTCAATGAGCACTCACTGAAGTAGTGTTATGATTCAATATTTTTCCTGCTCACATAATCCAACAAATGAAGATTTCTTAGAAAAGACTATGTAGAAATAAAAGACATTATGTGTGCTTATTGTGAGAATGGAAAATAGATGTGGATGACGTTTTGAGAAGTCTAATTATTCTATAGGTGAGACAATCATATCTAATCTAGCTGCAGATTCAAGTATCCATTTGTACCAGAGCAAAATAGCCTCTAATTGTTTGAAGAACACTTAGTAATTTATGGTGCCATTGTCCTTGGGCAGTTCATTTTCAGGTCGATATTTGTAGCAGAGTCAAAGATAGGGAAGCCATAATGACAGTAACCACAGTGACTTCTTAATAGATAAAGCCCACTAGCAATAACTATGAACATGGAAACTCAAAAGATAGTGATTCTTCCACAAACAGATATCAACTGCACCATCTTAAGAAACTGCCAAGGAAACTTTAGTTAAAATCAGCACTAAAAAATAAATGTCGTTCTCCACTTACAACTATTAAATAATCCTTTTGCTTTATTTTCCCTAATTTGATAATTATTAAAAGTAATATATATCAAGAATATTTTTAAAAACTTTTATTTCTTGCTTCACTTCATCAGAATGTTCAATTAAATTTCTCATTGTTAAAACATATTGTTATAAAATCTTTCACAGCCTTTTTAAAGCAACACTTTGAAAATCCAATCAAAGTTATGTCGCAGAAACATACAAAAGGGATTGCCTCTGCCCCTTCCAAAATTTCTTCATATACTCTTTAATTGCTTCGGGTGAGATCTTGGTCTAAAATAATTAAGTCGAGTTGGAAATTATGTACACTTATTCAATATCTAGAGCAATTACTAAGTTTCATCATCTTAAAATAATTTCTAAATAACTGAGATTGCAGACAGTTTAGGTGCATTTGTTTCTAGGAAAACTTTTTACAACTAATGGTACTGCTTAAAATAAATAAATTCAGACAATTTGTAATATAATAAAATGGAACAACTAATTTAAAGATCGTTTTGTCACAGAGGCACCTGGGTGACTAAGTCAGTTGTGTCTGCCTTCAGCTCAGGTCATGATCTCAGGGTTCTTGGATTGAGCTCTGAGTTGGTACTCCCTGCTTAGCGGGGCGTCTGCTTCTCCTTCTCCCTCCCCAGTTCATGCTCTTTGTCTCTCAAATAAATAATAAATAAAAACTTTTAAAAAAAGTTTGTTTTGTCACAATGTATTTAAGTATAACAATTGAGAGAGTGGTGGATTAAACTTTCCTTCATTTGGAATAATAATTAAATTATTTAAATTTTAAAAGAGAAAATTACAAATTTTCTAAGAAAAATAATACTTTTTATTCTTCTGTTATTTGCACAAATATATGCTCTTCTACATAACTGAATTTAAAATAGTTTCTGGTTATTGGTTAATTTTTAATTAAGGTGATATTTTGGCAATGTTATTTTATGGATATCCTGGATCATAATTCAGTTAGAGAAGCCAAACTTTTCATACCTACAATCATTCAGATTCCATATATTTATTTAAGGAAAAACAGTGTTTTTGTTTGTGTGACTTTGTGTAGTTTGTAAACAAACTAAATATCTCCAGTTTCCCTACAAATTTGTATGAGTTAAAATTGTTTTCTTCAATTTATTTTATTTTTTTAAAGGTTCTATTTATTTGAGAGAGAGAGGGAGAGTGAGTGCACACAAACAGGGTGGCTGTGCAGAGGGAGGGGAAGAAGCAGACTCCCTGCCAAGCAGGAGTCTTACACTGGAATTGATCTAAGAACCCCCAGATCATGACCTGAGCCACAGGCAGAGGCTTAACTGACTAAGCCATCTAGGGACCCTTAAAATTTCTTCTTAAAAACATGGCTATGAAGCTTATAAACTTCAGTGAGAGTTTCATTAGAATTAAAAGTGGTAAAAAAAAAAAAAAGAATTAAAAGTGGTATACCAGGTGCCTGAGTGGCTCAGTGGGTTAAGCCTCTGCCTTCAGATCAGGTCATGATCCCAGTGTCCTGGGATCTACCGGAATCTGGCTCTCTGTTCAGCAGGGAGCCTGCTTCCCCCTCTCTCTCTGCCTGCCTCTCTGCCTACTTGTGATCTCTCTCTCTGTCAAATAAATAGATAAAATCTTTAAAGATAAAGAATTAAAAGTGGTTTTAATAGGGGCACCTGGGGGGCCTCAGAGGGCTAAGTGTCTGCTTTCAGCTCAGGTCGTGATCTTGGGGTCCTGGGATCCAGCCCATGTCTGGCTCTCTGCTCAGCAGGGAGCCTGCTTTTTCCCCTTCCCCTGTTCCCTCTTGCTATATCTCTCTTGCTCTCTCTCTCAAATAAATAAATAAATAAATAAATAAATAAATAAATAAATCTAGAAAAATATATAGTGTTTTGAATAAATTATCAGTCACCATTTTAGAAGAACTGAAGTAAAAAAATAAAATGTGTATTATATAAGCATCCAAATAATAAAGAGAAATTACATATTCTCAAAACATGTTTGAGAAAGGATACACAAATCAGTTTTCAAAGTTAGATTTTCACTTCTTACTTGTCATTGTACTGCTGATTTCATTCTCTCTTTTCTGTTAAAGCATGAAAATTCAAGTAGGTAGACTATATGAGAATGATGGAAAGTTTTCATTTTCAACAGTTTTCTTCTGAGTTGTTTTTTCATCCATAATGTGACTTTTTATGGGTCTCTGATCCAACCCAGTAGCTGTCAAAAAGATTGATGAGGCTGATGTTTAGAAATGTTTAAAAGTTTGGGTCCCTCAATATTGGGACAAAAGAGCAATGAAAAGTTTTGTGAAAGTTATTGGTTAATACCCTGATGGGTCAAGAGGCACATATTAGAAAATAAATCATTTTTAGCAGAAAACATTTACTTTTGAATTAGTGATATCTTGCTGTTTCATGGTTTTAGTTGAATCACTTTTGCATACTCAGTCTACAGTCATCTAAAGATCACATAATTAAAGTGATTATCCAGGACTAATGCTTAACTCTACCAACTTTGTGTTCCATAACTGATTGTAAAGGTTGGTTTAAATCCACACCAGTTTCAGTTACTCTTAGAAATGTATCAGTCATCTTCTTGCATCAACTTTCTTTTCTTTTTTTGTTTAGCTTATGTATACAAAAAAGATACTGCTTTTCTAATAACTTGTCCATATTCAACTTTGTGTAAAAAGTTAATAAACTATGACAGCAGACCAGAGACCTATTGTTTATTGCCATTTACTAACTTAGTTGTAATTTTTTATTTTTAAATAATGCTAATATGAGAATGGAGCTACAATGTTGCTATAGACATTTCAAAGCATTATATCATGAGACAAATAGAAGGGTTTAAAACTGTTTAATTTTCCCCCCTCTCCTTTCCTTTCAGCTGATGATAATGAAAAATACCAATAGTAGAAAAAAGTAGTTTTCAGTCAATATTGACTGCCAAAAATCTAATCTTTAACCAATAGCTGTCCAATGAATTACTCAAATTGTTGATCATTTACCTACTACACAAAAAGAATTGTAATACTAAGAAAAAGAAGAAGAAGAAGAAGAAGAAGAAGAAGAAGAAGAAGAAGAAGAAAAAGAAGAAGAAGAAAAAGAAAAAGAAGAAGAAGAAGAAGAAGAAGAAACAGAAGAAGAAGAAAAGAAGAAGAAGAAAGGTATAAGAATAATACAGATTCATAATCTAAATTAATAATTTAATTAAAATTTATAAAAATTAAAATCTTATAATGAAATTTTTTCATTTTAATTATTAAAAATAAACAATTACACTCAAACTTCACTATGTGGAAATATACTAGGTTGAATTTCCAATTTAATTATTAAAGAAATGTCATAATTCTGCACAATCAAATAGAACACTTAAAGTCTATAAATGTATGTTCTTTGTGCTTTTTCTCTGAGATTCTTAACATGTTTAGCTGCTTTTACAGTTTGTTCTGGCAATAAACAGAATATAAACTTGTAAGGGACAAAATTTTTTGTTTTTTCACTAATATTTTCAAAATGCCTCAAATAGTGTTAATAGTAGTAAGGTTTAAGAAATATTTTTAAAACGAATGAATTCATAAATAAATGAATGAGCAATTCAGAAATATCCAACAACAGTGTGTACTTTGCTGGTCCATTAAAACCCAAATGGGTGTTGGCCCTAAAAGAGTTAGATATTATTAACCCTTTTTTACATATAAGAGAATAGAGTCTCAAGAGTTATATGAACTTACCAAAGTCATATACCTGGTAAGTGGTACAGTCAAAATAAGACTTCAGGCCATTTGACTTCAGCTCTTAATTTTACCCTAGATGTTTTCATCGATGCTTAAGATTTCTAGTGAGTATAATTTAACTTGGGGGCAGGCTATGGTAGACCGCATTTTTAACATTGATACAAAACCTCTCCAATGAAATTATCTTCAGAAGAAAGAGAAAAATATGGTAATATGTCTAGCAGGTGAAAAACAGTAGTTCATCCAAATATAACACATTATTATTCAGAAGATATCACAGTATAGAGATTTTTTTTATAGATTTTATTTATTTGACACAAAGAACGAGATCAAAGTAGGCAGAGAGGCAGGCAGAGAGAGAGGAGGAAGCAGGCTCCCTGCTCAGCAGGGAGCCTGATGCGGGGATGGATCCCAGGACCCTGAGATCATGACCTGAGCCAAAGGCAGAGGCTTAACCCACTGAACCACCCAGGCACCCCACAGTATAGAGATTGTTAAATAAAGATCGAGAATAATACTAGCAATTATTAATACCAAAATTGCTTGGAAACGCTAATGCTAAAAATTCCTAATGATTGTCTGAAGTTTTCACTTTTTTGAATAAAACAATTTATTACTTTAAAACATTTATTTTGAATATTTATTGAGAAATTTTGAAATTAATTTGAATATTTTCAAATTCATTTTCATTTCCACATATGCTTTGGATTTAACCAAACTTTAAAATATTTATTTTCTTCTATAATAGTAAGTATACATTTTACTTTACTTTGAGACCTATAGCAAGAAGAAAGTAAGGATAATGCTGTGGGTTAAACTATCTCCTTCCTATTTTAATGATGGACTTTTTTCCCCCTACCATTCATAGTTGTATTACACAAGATACGCTTGTAAACAAATGTTAACAAATTGGAGATTATGACAGTTTGGTCTATTTTTGATAATAAATTTGAATTTTCAAAGATCTGTCTTTTTTAACTTCAATTATTTATTTCTTAATTATATTTCTCTGTGGATCACTTTTTAGATGTTTTGAGATTAACATTCTGAGCTTCTGTGAATGTTCCATGAATATTTGATACGACCATGTGTTCTGTTTTCCTTTTTAGGTTACAAATCTCTTAGTGCATATGTCAGTCATGTGAGGTTTTGTCATTTCAGCAGTCATATTAATCTTTGTTTATTTTCTAGTTTCGTGGTTTCTACTTTTACTTGTAATTTTTTGGACACTTGCTATATGCACTTTGATATTTTTTTCTCGGAATAAATTAATCAGTCACAAGTATAATAAATTAAAATATTTTGAATTGTCTAATGATCCATTATAAGAATTAAACATCACATTACACATCTTCATATAAGGTGAGATGATTGTTTCTCTTTTGGATTTACCTTTAATTCTCTACCTGTTTCTCAATTTTAAGTACAGTATCAGGATGTAGATTCATATAATGAAGTTTAATATATGTTTTCATATTATTTCTTATTTTTTGCCACATTTTATTATCTTATAAAACACATTTACTTATAATTAACTCTGCTTCATCTTTTTTTTTCCTTTTACACTTCAAATTCTTTATACAGTTGACTCTTGAACCGCATGAGTGTGAACTGTATGGGTCCACTTATACATGTATTTTTACAGTAACAGCACTGCTGTTCTTTAAACTACTTTCTTTCAACAAATACCATGTAATGCCTAGGCAAAGCTTAACTTCCAGGAAAAAACGTGATATAAATATATAGAAGTGTCACATTCAACTGAAGGAGATGAGGGTTAATAGCTAAAAGGAAGTTATGTAACATTAACAAGTCAGGCCAATTTTTCGGTGGACTCCAACATAATCAAAATGTTGAATTACATGGACTAAGCAACTCACTTCAAAGTGTTATTTGTTTTAAATTTTCTTACATTATATATTTTTTAAGATTTTATTCATTTAGTTGACAGAGAGAGAGCACAAGCAGGCAGAGTGGCAGGCAGACGAAAAGGGAGAAGCAGGCTCTCTGCTGAGCAGAGAGCCCGACACAGCCTGGATCCCAGGGCCCTGAGATCATGACCTGAGCTGAAGGCAGATGCTTAACCATCTGAGCCACCCAGGTGCCCCTAATTTTCTTACTTTAAAAAATCCGATATTATATAGAGAAAAGGATAAAAACTTGGTAATTAATTGTAAGGAAAGGTGCCTACAGTTGAAAAATTCTAATCCTTGTGTTCATTTCTAATTTGCTTAATTTTAAAGACATTATCAATGTAAAATTTCTTATATGTACATAATAGGCAACAAGTTTACCAATTTTGGTGGAAAATGGTTCCAACTTGTATTACAACTTCATGTTTGTGTGTGTGTGTGTGTGTGTGTGTGTGTGTGTGTGTCTCCATGAAGAATACAAAGAATAATAGGGACCTGAAACAAGCTTGCAAGCATCTAAGATAACAAAGAATTTCAATATTAATTTCCTACAGGCTTGTGAATCGTTTGGTTTCCTCTGTTTAAGCTTAGATGATAGGACTTTTCTTAGTGTCAATAGGGATGAACTAGTTTTGTACATGCCTCTAGGAAAACCTAGAAAGTTAGATTTCTAAAAGCAATTCAAAATCTGAAGGGAAAACAAGTTATTTTATAATAGTTTTTACATTTCTGACTTTATATGAAATATTGTAACTACATAAAGTCGTATTATTTTATAAGAATACTAAGTTCATAGAAATTTGAAAAAAAAGTGATAGTATCTGTGGGGATATACACTGATTGCCTGGATAGACAAAATCTGGCTTGTATATGCCTCCCTGGATGAGACTAATCGAAAAGCAGAGAAGGACTGCCCAGATCGCTGGGCCTCCTCTAAGTTTCTTAGGCTGAAAGTGGCCAGGTTCTTACTGCAGCTCAAGGCTCTTATCTAGGGAGCAAATATCTAAATTTGAAGAAAAACAGACACCAGTAGTGGACAGGTAGTTCACGAACTCCTTGCCTCCTTGCCTTGCACGCACATCTCGAGCACTGCTTGCCCTTAGCACCCACTGACTCATATATTATTGTCCTGACCATTAAGGTTATACATTCCTTCTTGCTTGTGCTTCTGCTTGGTGTATTAAGATCCCAATAAAAGCCAAGACAAAGCTTGGCTCAAGGCCTTTTGCCACTAGAACATCTGGTCCCCAGGCCTCTTTTTTCTCCTACTAAAGGTGTCTGGAGTAATCTTTTCTTTCACCATCTCAGGGTTTGCTGACCAAACCCAACAAGTATCATTACCAAGTTAGTCACTATGGGTAGCATTTGATCTTCAGTTTAAATATTTTTGGTTGAGTTATTTGGATGAGGGGCTAAAGAATAGGTTTTTGTTTTTGTTTTTGTTTTTTTTAAGTTATGCAGGAACCAAAGGACACTGTTATTTGGTCATTATTTTTAACATATCATTTCAATTTATGTGAAAAAATCCAAGATGATTCTTGGAGGTTTACTAATTTATATCCTTTAGCCACATTAAAATAGCCTCGAATGATGAAAATTCTAACATTTCTTACTGACATGATTGCATGGTCAATAATGAAATCAAGATTTCCATAGATTTGGTGCTAGAATGCTGAGAAAACTTAGTAAGTAAGCTTTTAGTTTCTTTTTTTAGAACAGGAATAATTTAAGTAAGGTTAGGAAAATACCTTGTCCTTTCTGGACTTAGAAACCAGAATTAACAGTCTCAAAGAAAGAACTTTTAATCTATTACCATAGTTTCTCCTTTTCCTCATCTTTCATCCTGTAGCCACTTAGACTACCTTCTAGTTGGCTGTCTTCAATGCATATCTAGATACTTGCCTCAGTCTCAAGAGTTTTGTTTTCTTTTTAATTATTTTAACATCCCAAATTAATCTTTCCAAAATATGCATGTTATTCATCCATGCATTATTCAATCTATGTATTTAGTGTTACTATTTGCCAGGATTAAACTGAGTCTGGAGACATTCAGTAAGAATAAAACATATTTCCTGCAAAAAGGTCAATCAATGTCTGAAATGAGAACCATGCGAATAAATGGAGAATTACTACTCAGTGAGTGTTGAAGATAACCGCAAGGAATGATGGCATTGCTCAGTCCTATTCATGTTAATCATACTCCTCAGTTAAACTTTTGATATTGCCTTAATTTAGAGAGAAAAAAGACAGTTAATTTTTTCTCTGCAAGATGAATTTCCTAAAACCTCATCATAAGTCAAATTATAATAAAACATACTAACAAAAATAAAGAAATAAAACATACAATAATTTTACCAGTGATTTCTTCACCCTCAACCTCTCATCTCATCACTTGAGATGAACAAGGTTTACTTCTCCAGGTTCAGGCAGTTTGCTTTGTTCTCCTTGGATTTGTTCTTATGGTTCAGTTAATCCTCCTATAATCATTTTTGCTCAAGCTAATCATAATCTTTATGTTCTGACCACCTTCAAAGAAGTTTTCGTTATTTGCTTTACAGTAGTTCCCTTTTCTTTCCATTTTTAAAAATGAAGTCTTTGCGATTTTAGAGCTGTTTTAGGTTCATAGCAAAATTAAGAAGGTAGAGATTTCTCATGCACCCCTTGCTCCCACACACGCATAGCCTTCCCCATTATATACATCTCTAACCAGAGTGGTACATATGTTATAACTGATGAACCAACATTGACACACCATAGTCACCCAAAGTCTATAGTTTACATGAAGGTTCACTCTTGGTATTGTACATTCTATGGATTTTGACAAACCTATGACATTTATTCACCATTATGGCATTACAGAGTATTTTCAATGCCCTAAAAATTTCTCTTTGTTCCTCTGATTCATTTCCAAAACTGAGGATATTTATTAAAATGTTTCATTATATTAGACATATTAAATATTAGATTAAAATTAAAGACATAAATCATGTTTTCATGGAACCAAATCAGTTATCATTTATAACAAGAAAATGTGTTCTATTGTAAAACCTAAATATTATTTTTCCCCAAGTGCATATTAGCATACTTAAACCAGCCAGAATTCTGCAAGTATGCATCCATGTGGAACACATGTGTGTGTGTGTGTGTGTGTGTACATATGCACATGCATACTCACAAAAATATTTTGACTCTTCAAATAATTTTTCTGGAAAACTCTTATCCCCTTGTGAAATTACATAAAACACTGAATAAACATTTCTAAGTTTCAGTAAATCAACTTTTTTTTTCCAAAAAGAGGCATTAATATTAAAATCAATAAGTAATAAAATGGGGAGGAGTGGGCAAAGACTAATACTAAAATAAAACTCCTGTCTGGAAAAAAGCCATTTAGCTTTGTGAACAGCTGCACCTCAGAGAGTCAGGCATATGAGCAATTAAAATGAAAGAAGATGATTTTATTATACCTTAGTAACTGTGATTGATCTTATAGAGCTTCTGTTTACTATATATCAAGAAACAATCTAGGATGCTGTTTAAAACAAAGTTCATAATCCTTGTTTAATGGATTTCGGTACCTCAGGCAATATAATAGTATGAAAATGATTAAAACGTGCCCTGTCTCTGTGTAATCAATAAAACCTCTCTAAAATTAGTAAGGTCCCAAAGACTCCTCAGTAGGCTTGGCAGTGCTGTGTCTATAGAATTCCAAATAAACCATCTAAAGCTATTTTCATACACTAAGTTCATTAGACATCTCATCCCCAGCTTAGCATTAAAGTCAGCTAAGCTGTCAAATTGAAAGCTCTCTTTTTAACAATATGTGGTTAGACCAAAAATGCATTAAAACTTTAACAGAAATACATCAGACTGAGGTATTAAGGAAGATTAGAAAACATATATATATGTATATATATATATACATAAATTTAAAACAACAATCACAACATTCTACAGTGATAAGTTTTAAAGAGGAAGTTGACTCAATTGCTAAAATTGAAAAAAATGCAGCTAATAGGGATTATTATTTTTTTGTATTTCTTAAGGCTTTAATCCTGCACTATGAAATGTGATATCTAGACTTTTGAAGTGAAAAGATCGACAAAATTCTGACGAAATAAATTTTCATTCCCATTAGATTTTTGGGACTCTGTCATTACATATTTACAAATAATACCATGGAAATTTCTTATTAATTTAAGCTTTTAGAGAATTTACTCTTCTTCCACCAGTGTAAAAAAATGTGGTGTCATTATTTATTCTGCAGTGGTACAAGGATATATATAACTTTTTTATTGCATGAAAACTTTCTTACTGTGTTCTCACTATTTTGTGATTTTCACAGCAAAAGAACATGGAGTTCAACTTCTGCACACATATAACTTATGAAAGGACTACATTTTGGTAAATTTCCATTTTAGTGAACCTAAAGAGAAAGGAAAATTACATATATCCTTTAGCAACATGGTAATTTTAGCACTCATCGTACCTCATGCAAATAAATACTTAATTTATCATGTTTGTAAACATTTAGGATTTATCACTTAACTACTTCTCTTGACTATAATTATAATCACTCAGATTAACTTAATATTTGTCACAGTCATCTTGGTCTTTTATAATAAATTCCCAGAGACTGGATAAGTTTGAACAGTCGAAATTTATTTCTCAGTGTTCTGGAGACTGGAAGCCCCCAGTCAGGGTGCCAGCATGGTCATGTTCTGGTGATAGCCCTCTTCCTGGGTATGTCGCCACTTAACCTCTCAAAAAGAGGCAGAGATCTCATGTCTTGTCTTCTTTTTATAAAGGCATTATTTCCATCATGGTGTTCTATCTTCATGATCTATTCTAATCCTAATCACCTCACAAAGTTTCCACCTCCAAATACCATCACATTGGGGATTCGAGTTTCAGTATATGGAATTTGGGGGCACCCAAATATTCAGTCCAAACTAGTGTTAAATGATTATTACAATTATTTTATGTTGTATATGTATATGTATGCGTATTGATGTGTACTTATTAGATGCTGATGTAAATTCTAATTTTTCTGAATCCAGTTGCATAGTAAATGAATAAACATATGACTACCTGTTTTGTATTCACCTGAGGTCTATCAGAGAATTTGTTTATAATTCTTAAACAGATATGAAGACAAATATGTCTCATGGAATTGCTATTACTTTATAGAACATCTTAGCATTGCTATGTACATGATAAATTAAAATGATTTACTGAATACCCATTATTCTAAGAACTTCCTTTGGATTATAAAATTTAACATTCATAACAATCCTGTGTTAGGTTTATTATCCTTATTTTACAGATGAAGAAACTGAGGCACAGAGGATTATAAGCAATTTGCCCAAGGAAGCACAGCTAGTAAGTAGTCAAATCCAAGATGCAAACCTGACAATTTGGACCCCAGTGTTTTTGATTTGTCTTATGATAGTCTGCCTTGTGATATCCTAAACCACCTCACTATATCCCGAAAACCACAGAAGCCATGAATATGTATACTGGGAAATCTTGAATTTTTTGTTGTTAGCAAGGTGAATTGAACAGAGTCGGGTGAAACTTCATAATATTAGCTGGCTGGTGGCACTGCAGGCACGCACTTCTGTGACTGTATTCATTCTACTTTTTTTCTCCCTCAAAATCCTCCCACTTTCTACAGTTTTCAAAACTCAATAGCTGCTGGAAAGCCTCTCAGTTTAGATGTGATTATAGTTTAATAAAATAAAAGTGAAGAACATGCAATTCACCTTTATAGGTTTTCAGTTACTAGTTTAGGATAAGGCCCACTATTTAAATTAAATTGAGTATGACATATGAAGTATAATATTTTGCAAATTAGGTTTAGATGTGATCTTCTAAGCATAAAACCAAAAGTTGCATTTCAAGTTAAGTAAAATTATTGATCTGACTTTATGCATAAAATGCATAAGGGAACATCCTATTACTCATTAGGACACTAGTCTATTTTTATTTTCAGTTTGTTCTTTTGTGTTTTAAAAAAACAAAAACAAACAAACAAAAAGCCAAGGACACCAGTAATGAATTTAAAATAGAAAAGTAGTTTTAAATTATGGTAAATAGTGGAATTAGTGCTCTTATGTCCCACTGTTTCTCCCAGTGTGCCTATTTGTCTTGAAGAAATTGTAAAATTAAAAATTACATATCTTGGAATTATTATTGGCAAACTGCTTTCTATCAGTGAGATGCATTTACATGGAACTTTGATGATAGACTAGACTTCTTAGTTGTTTTCTGCCAACGATGCAGTTGTGGAGATGTTATGATGATATAGGATCTTACTGAGTAACATTCCAGAGGCTAGATGCCAAGACATTTTTTCCTACTGAACTTCTGAAGACTCCAAATGATAAACAATAGTTCAGCGTTCATGCTAGGGAAGAAAAAAGAATAACTTTTTCCATAGAAATACATAAGACATATAAAATAGATCACGTAGTGTTCATTTTGTTCTCTACCTTGTATCTCCAAACCACAAAATGGATAATTTGTAGACAAGCTTCTTAATTGGATTAAATTGTAAAAATACATTAGAAGTGGTATTATCAAAATAAAATTCTATTCAAAATTAATTTCTCTCACTAGTTGAACAATCTGAGCAAATATATTCTTAAATCTTTGGCTTTATTAACTAGCACAGTTTCCTGTAATAAATAAATGTATAATCTCCAATTTTAATTTCCTTTCAAGTCTCATTCAACCCAGTAGAAAAATATTCAGGTGATATTACTACTTGTCAAATGACAGATTAAGTTGAGTCACAATAAAAATATTATGTGTCTCAGGAAACCAAGAATAAACAAGATAATATCAATGGTCAATGGAAAATTGGCATGCTTAGTGTAATATATTATCAGTAGCATTTAAAATTTATGCCTGCTCTTCTATAACTTACTCATATTCCAAATGAAGTGATATTGAAATATAACTAATAAATATAAATCAGTATGGGTAGAAATCTATCCTTCTGAAGTACACTTAGAAAGTTTATTATGAATCATATGGTGTTACCAACATAATGTCCAATCATGAGTATCTCACATGTTGGGATTTACCATTGTGAACACTAAGAATACAAATTCTTTACTTAGCATTTGTGAGGACTTGTATTTTAAAAAAAAGTGTTGTAGAATATATGTATACATACAAATAAAAATGTGAGTATGGTCTCATTATGGTCGACAAGAAATTCCTTTTTGTAATGAAATGGAATCATTAATTCCTCTTCCTCTCATTCTTTTGCCCTGACCCATTTTTTCCTGACCAGCTTAAATGGTATCAAATGATGTGTGTGCTATCATGAGTTCCTATAAATGGCTTGATTTTTCAATTCCCTGAAGGAATAGCACAACTGAACACTGATCTGGCTTGACTGAGAAATAAGTAAGACACTCTGGTGCTATGTCCATTTATAAGACTATATATCTTAACATTTTGACTGACTGCTTAATTTCTATAATAATAATAAAACAAAGTTTTAGTAATGAGCAAAAACTAAATTGTCATTCTTTTTAGGCTTTGAAAATGAACCAACTATTTGATCTGCCCTTGCTCAAGACATATGTAAGAAATAATTATTAAAAAATGGGGGTGCACCTGGGTGTCTCAGTCAGTTAAGCATCTGACTCTTAATTTTGGCTCAGGGTCATGAGATTGAGCCCCACATAGGGGTCTGCACTGGGCATGAAGTCTGCTTAAGATTCTCTCTCTTGGGGTACCTGGGTGGCTTAGTCGTTAAGCATCTCCCTCTCCCACTCCCCCTGCTTGTATTCCTTCTCTCACTGTCTCTCTCTCTGTCAAAAAAATAAATAAAATCTTAAGGAAAAAAAAAGGATTCTCCCCCCCTCCCTCTATCCCCCTTCCTCATCCCTGTTCATGCGCTCTCTCCCCCGTCTCTCTAAAAAAAAACAAAAAACAAAACAAAACAAAAAAAACCAAACAAACAAAAAAATGGAAAGAAAAGAAAGAAAAAATTGTAAAGGTGCCTTGTCTTCAGGTGAATACATGACCTCTAAATATTACAATTGGCATGAATCTGTTGTGGGATATTTCCAATCTTAATATTAATTCTATCCTAACAGGGCCCCATTCTTATAACCTCATTTAACCTTAATTGCTTCCATTTAAAATACAGCCACAGTGGAAATTAAGGCTTCTAATGGAAATTTTAGGGAGACACAATTTAATTTCATCTTATTCCATTATATAATTTTGCAATGGGAAGCTAAAAACCTATAATCGATCGAATTCTGAGGAAGCCTAAAATGATCTTTGATAACTTCATACTGTTATCTTCCAAATTCCCTCTCTAAACTTGCTTCTTTGGTGTATTTTTTTTTCTTATGGATGCCTGTACAAGTTCCCAAAGCATCTAGAGCTATTTTCCCTGTCTCAGGATGGAGATTTAATCTTCTTAGTCAATCTAGTAGATAGAATTTTAAATGTATTCATTATATCTACCTGGGTACATTTTTTTTAAAATGTTATGTTTGTCACCATACAGCACATCATTAGTTTTTGATGTAGTGTTCCCTGATTCATTGTTTGCATATAACACCCAGTGCTCCACACAACATGTGCCCTCCTTAATACCCAGCACTGGGCCAACCCATCTCCCCACTCTCCTCCCATTTAAAACCCTCAGTTTGTTTCCTGGAGTCCATAGTCTCTCTTGCTTCATCTCCTACTCTGATTTCTCCCCCTTCATTTTTCCCTTCCTTCTCCTAATGTCTTCCATGCTATTCTTTATGTTCCACAAATAAGTGAAACCATATGATAGTTGACTTTCTCTGTTCAACTTATTTCACTTAGCATAATCTCCTCTGAGAGTCCTATCAATGTTGATGCAAAAGTTAGGCACTTATCCTTTCTGATGGCTGAGTAATATTCCATTGTGTATGAGGACCACATCTTTATCCATTTGTCTGTTGAAGGGCATCTTGGCTCTTTCCACAGTTTGGTGATAGTAGACATTGCTGCTATGAACATTGGGGTGCATATGGCCCTTCTTTTCACTATATCTGTATCTTTGGGGTAAATACCCAGTAGTGCAATTGCTGGGTCATATGACAGTTCTATTTTTAATTTTTTGAGGAACTGCCACACTGTTTTCCAAAGTGGCTGCACCAGGGCGCCTAGGTGGCTCAGTGGGTTAAAGCCGCTGCCTTCGTTTCAGGTCATGATCTCAGGGTCCTGGGATCTGGACTGGAGCCCCGGGTCTGACTGCCTGCTCAGAGGGAGCCTGCTTCCTCCTCTCTCTCTGCCTGCCTCTCTGCCTACTTGTAATCTCTCTCTCTCTATCGAATAAATAAATAAAATCTTTTAAAAAAGAATGTTTAATATCAAAATAAAATTTTGGAAAATATTAATTAAATGACAACACGGTCTTTTTAAAATTATGAACTGAGGTTTTTTTTTTAAGATTTTATTTATTTATATGACACAGAGAGAGAGATTACAAGTAGGCAGAGAGGCAGGCAGAGAGAGGAGGAGGAAGCAGGCTCTCTGCCGAGCAGAGAGCCCGATGCGGGCCTCGATCCCAGGACCCTGGGATCATGACCTGAGCCGAAGGCAGAGGTTTTAACTCACTGAGCCACCCAGTCGCCCCTGAGTTTTTAATGAGCCTTTATGTACCAACTGACTTAACATCATCAGAATAGCTGAAGAAAATATTGCAGGAACCAAAATGAGAAACAGATGCAAGAGCAAAGGGGGAGAGAGAGCTTAAGAGACAGTTTTTCTGTCCTTGAAATATCATGTATATAAAAGTTGTTCCTATTGTTTAAAATCTAAACAATATTGTAAAACGATATATTCTAGTCAAATAAATAAATGTATGTAGTAAAAAAAATCGGTGTTTAACTCTAAAACAAATAATTTTAATCCATATGCCCTGATCCACCATGAAGAAAAAAAAAGTGAGAAAAAAAAATCCTTCTAGCAACAAAAACATATGACAGTAAAGGGAAATAAAATTGATACAGATTGGAAAGAAAGAAATAAAATTGCCTTTGCCATCAGGTGGCATGATTTTCTATGCATAAAATTTCAAAGAATCAAAACAGCAACCAAAAAGACCTCCAGAAACTAATAAGTGATTACAGGAAGATCACAACATACAGGTTATTATGCAATGGTCGGTTGATTTCCTATATACTAGCAATGAGCACTTGAAATTTAAAATTGAAACTATAATACCATTTATAATAGACCCCCCAAAATATGTATAAGGCCTACATACAGAAAAATATAAAACTCACATGAAAGAAACCAAATAAGACCAAAATAAATGAAAAAAAAATACCACGTTCTTGGAGCGGACGATACAATACAGTGAAGATATTAATTACCCTCCAATTGAAGGGGCGGTAATAGAACTGCTTAAAAAGTAATTTGATAGAATTTTCTTTTCTATTGGACAGAAACTTAGCAGTTTTAGACTTTTTCCATCAGAGTACCTCTCTTAGACACTTTTTTTTTGCATTATATTTAGAAGTCTGGGCTATATTTTTTCTCTATGACAAACAGTAATTGTGTGTGTGTGCTTGCGCACACGTGCGAATGCATAACGTTTTCAAATATAAAATGTTAGATTGAAAAAATTTATTTCTTTTAACTACGGAGGATTTTATTGTCTAAGAAAATCTTTTTAACGCTAATATGATTTTTTTCTTCTTTGCTTTTAAAACTGTCCATCAACCCTTACAGGGAACCTTACATTCTACCAAATTATTTATTGCTGCTTCAACTTTTCTCCTTATGCAGATAAATGGCATAACTTTCAGCCATTCTCTTGTCCTTGGGGCCCTCACATACAGTGTCAAATGACAGTTGTGACTCTTTAGTTAATTTAAGGAAGGAGGATAGTGCCGCAAGCCCATAGTGTGGTCTTAAGACAAGGAATATGACAGGGATAGTTTAGAAAGCATATTTAAGTCCAGCTTTAGGATCAATCTCAGCGTTGGGCATTTTTGAGAATGAAGAAGTATATTGATACTTTCTTCTTGGCTACATAAGTGTTGTCTCATCACAGGAATCCAGTGATTTCAAAAGTAGATGCTGCAAAGCAGAGGCTGAAATGCTGTCTCTGGAACAAATCTCAGTTGAAAGTAAAGACCAGGTAGTTTCAGACTAAAGTGGAATTCGCTTATAAATGTTTAAAAAGATAAATGGAGATGTTGACTAGGCACGTTTGAAAAGGATTGGAGAAACAAATAGCATTATTATGAACTATATGCTTTATATAGTCCCTTTCAATCTTTAATAATAATGATCTAATTTATAAATTCAAATAAATGTGGATAATTTGAGATGGACATTTTAAACCTAGAGGATGGGATTCCTGCCTATTTAATTCACTTGTCAGAAAGACTATGCATAGTATTATATCCAGGTTTCACTACTTATTATTTGGGTGAGTTTGGATAGATTGTATAACCACTAGTGCTTGAATTTCATTATCTATAGATTGGGTATTACAGTATTAGCCTCAAATTATTTTGATAGAATTGAATGAGATAATCCATTATAGCTAAGAATTTAGAAAATACCTGTTATGTAAGTGCTTAATAAATTTGAGTTATTTTTATTATAAATCAAATTATGTTATTCATGGTAACTATAGTGGAATAGTTTATATGCACTAATATTTTTTTCAAATTGGTGATTGGCAAAAGATGATAAGATGCTACTCTTTGGGTTGATTTTGAGCAGTTATTATCATATCAAATTTTAGTTCTAAGCTTCTAAAGTATACGAATTTCATATGATGACAAATATGTAAAGTAAAATGTAGGAAATGTTATTTTTAGATTAAATATATGTGTAGATATGTAATCTAACATATATAATCATATAAAGGTTCAGGACTTTAGAGGATGGAAATAATAAAAAATAACCCAGGGTTAAAGCATCTTATTCATCCATTATTTTTCTCCTTAGTGTGGTTGCTATAAAGAAGTCATAAGATTCTCTGGAAATTGTGGCTAAAATTTAGCAGATTAACAGATAGTGTTATAGATTAAAATACCACGAATAGATATTTTCATTAAAGAAACAGAAGAAAAAAGGAGTCCCATGCTTTCTAGAGATCAAGCTGAATAAAACTGTCCCTCCAGCAGAGCTATAGTGATCGAGTATGCAGATGATTCATTGAGTGTCCCATCGGAGAGCACCTGGGCTGTATTCTGATTTTTATCTGAAATTTGCTCCCAGGCAAGTGCCATATGAATTGCATATTAGATAATGTTTTGTCTGGAACACGTCCGGATGTCACTGCCTAGAGAATTTAGTCTTTATTGCAGCATTCTATAGATAGAACTCTTTATGTATCTGAGAATGATTTTTAAACATTTACCTTTTCAAATAAACAAAAATTTAATAAGAATACATTGGTGGTAGCAGACCAGTTTTTGTTATTGTTTGGCTTGGTTTAGTGCATTCAATCATCTTATTGAGGAGTTGCATGCTTAGTATCTAATAGCATTGCCTTCTATTTATAATTGAAAAATAATCTCAATTAGCACCATCAGTTGCAAAAGAAATATATGTTTATTGCTTGGAAAGTGACAGAAGCAAATGGCATTGATTCTGGCATATTATATGATAGCCCTCATCCATTTGTTTAGGACCTGATGCAGAGATCAATGTATTACTTGCCTGGGGAAATCCAAGGCTCTCTCTCCATTTAGATATAGGGACTCCAGATTGCAGAGGTTATTAAGAAATAATCAACAACTTTTTAGAAGCTTTATTTTATAATCTAGGGGGCAATGAAAAATCAAAGATTCCTTTGATGATCAAATTTTGTTTTTTAGTTTGTTGTTCCAACTCTTAAAATATTATTATAGGGGTGCCTGGGTGGCTCAGTGGATTAAAACCTCTGCCTTAAGCTCATGTCCTGATCTCAGGGTCCTGGGATGGAGGCCCGCATCGGGCTCTCTGCTCAGTGGGGAGCCTGCTTCCTCCTCTCTCTCTGCCTGCCTCTCTGCCTACTTGTGATCTCTCTCTCTCTCTCACTGTCAAATAAATAAATAAAATCTTGAAAAAAAATACTATTATAAACAGTTCTAGGCTTGTATTCTTTGAGGCTCCCAGCTGAGTCCAATAATGGTCATGTGCTGACTGGTTTAAGATATAGCACTAGTATAATGTGACACTTCTTAAAATATCAATAAATATTTATGACATTATTTCAATATAGTTAGAAAAGTGTACTATGAACTTCCCTTTGAGGAGCAGTTTATCAGTTGCCTTAAACAAATTTTACAGATATTGAGATTGTTACAAATGTATGTTTGTTGATAGAAAATTTTCTTTCATAACTAAAAATAAAATTATTTAAATTCCAAAGTAAGTTTGTGACTGTTAAAAAATTTATCAGCTAAATAATTTTCTATTTACCATTGTACAACTTGAAACATAGTTGTTCATCAATTAAAAAAAAAAGAACTTCACATAAAACAAGAAAATATTTTTTCCCAAGTTAAAAAAAAATAAAAGCCTAATGTAAGTGGACAAAAGCAGTGCTCACTTCATGATGTGATGTGACACTTTAATGGTTTTTATTTCCGCCTCTGATCTGAGTGGATGTTAGTAACATGACCCTTAAGAATGCAGGAGACCATAGTCTTGAAATCCCTTTGTTAATTATGTGCTCTTCAAGGCACTTTCTGTCCTGTTGCTACTTTCAGTATTTAAATCATGAGATCTAGATTAAGTCATTATGTAAAAATGAGTATTAGTGACAAAAAGATAGTGTTGTGGTAAACAGGCAAATCAACTGCTAGAAGACACATTGGTTAATTCTAATATGTAATATGAAAAAGTAAATTTGAAGTTTGTGTGGCAATAAATGACAATCATAAGGAAAATAAAAAACCTGCCCACTACATAGAAATTCATCACAAGTAAACCATCTGCTTAAGTTAATATTTATTCTATCTTGAGAGTCTGTTAACTACCACAACCCCTGGAATAAAAAATTTATAGCATAAATATCCAGAAAGACTGCTTTCTTTTTGGTGGAAGGCAAGCAGGGGTAATTAAATAGGTAACAAGCTAAATTTTCTTTCCTTTTCTCCCTTCCTTTCCTTCTCTCTACCCCCCTCACCCTTACCCATTCCCCTCCTCCCACTCTCTTTCCTTTTCTTTCACTATATATCAGTGTTCCTCAGAAAGTATATTTTTTAATTGTGTATCTGACCAACAACAAAAAATTCCAAATGCAGCAATTTCAAATGGCAATCTAAGCAGAGATAACAAACCACTTCCTTTTTGTATTTTATTTTTAATGATTCCAAGGGCTTAAATTTGAGGCAAGTCACCTATAAGGTGGAATATATATTTTTAGTGTGTATGCTCATTTCTGCCGCATTCTGGATCCTTCTTTGCAGATTCTAGTTTTTAGTTTGGGCAACCTATTAATCTCAATAAAAAGTTACATAGGTCATGAGGTCATTTTATAGGGTGTGTTATTCAAACCATCAAAGACCATCAAGGACAGATCATGGAATATGGATGGAGATTTCAACATTGAACTTGCCACTCCAAATCTACAAAGATTGATAAGAATAAAATTTGTTATCTTAGGGGAGTAAATAGCAAGAAATGTGTTGTGATGTCTACCCTCTTCACAGGGACAAGATGGAAGGAAATTAAAGGACATTTTATAAAGATCCCCCTAAAATATAAAGTAAGGCAATTGACAAAAATGCTTCCTTTACATAAGCCAAAAATTAAATGGGAAGAGAAGCATGTTGACATTTATCAGGGAATGGTAAATTAATGTTGGGCAGGGGATATATATTGTATATGTATATATATACACACACACACACACGTATGTATGTCTATATCATATATTCTTGAAAATATATAGATTTGAATATGTGTATTCAAGCAGGTTAGTACCTGCTTGAACAAAAACAAAACGCTATAAATATTGTAATATTGCTGTTAATAAAAAAAGATATAAAATACTATCTGCTAGGCTGCTGGATTCAGAAACTGGATTTATGAACCTAATATTATTGCCTTCCATAAGTCTAGGATTGCTTATATAGTAATTATTTATTTTGGAGTGTCAAAGCAAAAATTGCACTAGACAAAGTTAAACCCACAAGAAAGACTTTTTTCAAAGCTATTGCTATAGGGATGAGATGTCAGAATTTAGTCTGAGCTCAATTTCACTGAAACAAAAGACATAGGTTTTAGAGTGCTGGAGTGAGGAGGAGATATTTAGCTATTTGTGTTTGCTAATTGGCTTTATTCAAAGGGGAAAAATTCTTTCTAGTACCTACATGACAAGAGGTAGTTTCACAGTTTGGAGCAAGGTGCCCACTGAAGTTAGCTCCTACCTTCCCACAGAAACTGGGTTAGAGAGGGTTACTATTTTCTTTGATGATTATATTTCAGTGGAAAGGCTTCCAGGTCTTTGAGAAAGACAGCTGTACTGACAAGATTATAAAACCAATTGTAAAACTGTTAAAAGACCTACATCTCAAGGGATTAGGGAAGGAATTTATGATTATAAGTTTTCTAAAGTAAATTCTCTAAGATAAGGAAGACTAGGACCCTAGAGTTGGAAAGAAGTCCAACATTTAGGTTGAGAGGAACACTAAGGCAGACTTGGTCAGTAGTGTACTTAGGGAGAAAAAAAAATCTATTTATGTAAATACAATTGACTTAGTATTTGACTATGTATAGATAACTCACTTTCAATGCAAATAATATAGACAAAAATTTATAATACATATTTTAATGTATGGGATAAAATGATACATGGGGAAATTCTTTGAAGTTTTCCATGACCTTTGAAATGCAAAGTAATCCAAATAACAAAACTTACAAAGTACTATGTGATATCTAATCTTGATAACACCAAATAGAATTTTCAGCTCTCCAGTGGAAGGAATTATTCAAATATAATTTATACTTATATAGTACAATGAGGAGAATCACAAATGATTATAGGACTGAATATAGTCCATGCTTCTAAGCTATAATTTTGAGAAGAGATAATTCAGGCTTAAAATACTATAATATAAAGGATGTTACAACAAAATAAATACATATTAAATTCGTGGGTATAATCTTTGGAGAGCAAAAGTATAAAAGAAGGTATTTTTATTTTAATCTTATAATATTTGCAACAGTAATCAGTTTCTCTGAGCTAAAGTATTACTCTTTTCCTAAATATTTGAGCTGAACACTCAGAAATAACTTTTCTTAGTTTGTCTTCTCTGTTACCTAGTTTGGAAGGACAATTCTGTTTAAGAAACTTCAAATTCTAGACACAATAACTACTTTCAAATTCTTAATGATGTTAGGGGCTTCTGTAATAGAAATATTGGCAATTCAAATTTAAGATTATCTCTCTAAAATCCTACGTTGTCCTCTCTTCAATTGATGAAAATATAGGACTTAGTGAACTGAATAATTATGTAAAAGACATTTCTAAATTAAGTGGAAGGTTGAAGATAATGCTTTCCAAAACTTGTCAGACCAAGTTCAGTTTGATCAAACTGAAAAATACAAAATATTCTAGAAAGAATTCTGGTTTCTACTTGGAATGTAAAATTTGAAAAAAAGCATTGTTCCCATTGTTATAACAATAACAATAGAAAAGTCAGACCATCTCCAAACCCCAAATGAACTTTAAACCCTTCAGAAAGCTGATGACACACAGCAACCAACTAACCTGAAATTTAATAACAACAAAAAAAAAAGATGCCTTCAAATCAAGACAGAATATGAATGCTTGCTTATCTGGGTCAGATACCTCTGGAGACCAGTAGGAGTAATTGAGCAGAAATTGTTAATAAATTGGTAAAAAGTGAATATGGACTAACAAGAAAATATAGAAATACTAGGGGCTCTAAATACAAAGGGATTGTTCATATATCATGCAGGCATCTCTCCCCAGATTGTGTAAGGTCCTTAAAGAAAAATCACTGTGGGTACAGCAAAGAAAATCATCAATACGACAAAAAGGCAACCTACCAGTTGGGAGAGGATATTTGCAAATGATATATCTGTGAGGGCTTAACATCCACAATGTATAAAGAAACATACAACTTAGCACCAAAAAATCCAATTAAAAATGGGTAGAGGACATAAATAGATATTTTTCCAAAGACGACATCTGATGACCAACAGACATATAAAAAGATGCTCAGCATCACTCATCGTCAGGGAAATACAAATTGAAATCAGAGTGTGATATCGCACACCTGTCAGAATGTCTAATATCAAAAGATAAGAAATAACAAATTTTGGTGCAGATGTGGAGAAAAGGGAACTCTCCTTGTGCACTGTCAGTAGAGATATAAAATGGTGCCATCAATTGTGGAAAAAGAATGGACTTTCTTCAAAAACTTAAAAATAGAAATAACATCCATGACCCAGCAATTTCACTAGGGGGTATTTACTCATCAAAAAACCCCCAAAACCCTAATTCAAAAAGATACATGCACCCCTAGGTTTACTACTGTATTATTCACGATAGCCAAAATATGGAAGCAGCACAAGTTTGATTGATAGTTGCATAGATAAAAAAGATGTGATATATGTATATACTTATAAATATATAAAATGGCCCTAAAAAAGTATGAGAGCTTTCCATTTGTGACAACATGGATGCACCTAGAGTATACAAGCTAAGTAAGATAAGATAGAAAAAAAATACCATGTGATTTCACTTATATGTGGAATCTAAAAACAGGACAAATAAACAAACAAAAGAAAACAGAAATAGACGCATAAATATGGAGAAGAAACTGGTGGTTGCCACAGGGGAGGTCTTGGATGGGTGAAATAAATAAAGGGGATGAAGAAGCACAAACTTCCAGTTGTAAAATAAGTAAGTCACAGAAATGAAAAGTATAGCATAGGGAATGTAGTCAGTAACATAGTAATGTTGTATGGTGACAGGTGGTTACTACACTTGTGGTGAGCAGTGAGTTATGTACAGAATTGTTGAATCAGTATGCTGTATACCTGAAACTAATAACATTGCATGCCAATTACACTTCAGCAATAATATAAAAAAAATCACTGTGAAACCTCAGAAAGATTACTTTGTATTGACGGCTTGGGATAAAGTGCAGCGGCTACAGTAAAGGCAGAGAATCTTCCCACATCCATTCCTCCAATCTCTTATACTAAACAAGCAAACAAAACCCTTACATGTATAGGAGAGGGCAGCAAACATTGCTGCTTTAGGCACTGGTGAAAATCTATTGCAATGAGGAGAGGAAAAAGGAAAAAAAAATCTCCACTAGGACAGAGCGAGAATATGTGCTTGCTAACTAGTACTGGAGAAAGAGCAAAATTTCTAAGGATTCCCTATAGGAAAATAGTTATTGCTTCAGATAGAGGCTGAATCAGAATACCAGAGCACTTCCTATAGTTATCACAAAGCTCATAAAGTAAAAAGTAGCATTGAAATAATGCCTAGAGGCATACTAGAGGTCTTTTTTGAAGCATAGCACAAGAGGATGTCATAAAAACAGAAAGTAGAGCAAAGAGTGAGAAAACAGTGGCAAACCAGTTTCCATCTTTAACTCACTTGACCTTACAGGAATTTGAACACTATGATGTGTTGTGAGCAAGCAACAACAAATCCAAACCAAACTCACGTGTTCACAGGATCAACTCAACTCCCACTTTAAAGGTCTAGCAGAAGGAAAGGTTTGCCTATTTCAGGACATAGACACTACTTATGTCAGTTTTTACTATACTGCATTAGATGTCTGACTTTCAACAAAAATAATTATGAAGCATGAAAAACATCAAGAAAAGCATCAAAACCCTGTCAAAAGACATAGAACAGAACCAGACTCAGATAAAATACATATATTGAGACTATCAGAAAGTGAATTTAAAATGGTACAATAAACTTACTAAAAGCTCTAATGATGCTCGAAATGCATCATAAGTAATTCTAGCAAAAAGATGGAAACTATGAAAAAGAATCAAATGGAAATAACAAAAACTAAAAGTACAGTAACAGAAATGAAAAATGCTTTTTTATGGGGTCATCAAAAGACTTGACATAGTCAGGGAAAGAAATTGAAGACAGGTCAATAAAATCACAGAAAGGAAAGTAAGATGAGAAAAAATGGTGAAAGAAAACATCATTCATACAAATCATAAAATCTAAGAGCTAGGGGAGAATATCAAATGGTATAATATATGTGTAACTGAAATCTCAAAAAGGTAGAGAAAAATAACTGGAGAGAATAAAATCTTTAATGAAAAATAATCAATAATTTTTGAAATTAATAGTAGACAACAAACCACAGACCAGCGAAGTTCAGAGAGTAGAACACACACACACACACACACACACACACACACATTTTATTCAAACTTCTAAAAACAGTCACATGTAGTATGTTATAGAAGAGAGTCTTATATCCTGTATCCACAACTCCCCTTTAAGTAATGTACCTTTAAAGTAGCATTTTATTTATTCCTTTACAGAAGCATCAAATTTCAGAGTTCAGAGACAGCAGAGGTAACTTCGTCCATTTCAGAGATAAGAAAATTGAAATCCATGGTAAGAACTGACTTGCTTAAATTGAAAATGGATTGATATTCTTTGACTAATCTGTGGTTAAACTAGTTATTGCTCAAATTATTAGAAATAGACAAGGACAACATATATAAATATTTGGTAGCAACAGAAAACACAATTTGAATTAGTTCAGAAATAGAATGTAATGCAACATTAAATTTTCTGTTTTGGGAAAATGAAAATTAGAAGAGTATAAAAATTGTGTTTGAAGTATTAAAAGAAGATTTATAGTATAGATTATATTATATATTGTAGAAGACAGTTGACAAAAGAACCAGAATTCGTCCCTTACTGGCCCTTCTTAACTTTGGTCACTTCCTTTTATCTAGCTGTTACTTTTACTTTGCCGTATTTATATAATTTCACCATAGTTCCATTTTAGAGCTGTAAGGAAGCTTTAAATATAAATTTAGGCCAATGTACTAGTCAGAATTCTCCAGAGAAACAGAACCAATATGATACATTCAGTCCCCCAAGGTACTGGACAATGCCAACCCACGCTGCAGAGGGCAATTTGCATTACTCAATCTACTGAATCAAATGCTACCTTCATCCAGAAAAATCCTCACAGACACACCTAGAAAAATATTTGGGCAACCAGTGTCCTGATCAAGTTGACACATGAAATTGCCAATACAAATCCACCTCCTTTTCAATCTGATACCCATAAAATCTCTTTAAGCCATATGTAATCTCGAAAGATAATAAATAATGCAGTCATAATTCTGTCTCATGTGATACAACTATCCTGTGTAAAACTGAAAATGCACAAAACTCTTCTTTGGGAGGTAAAATCTTTGAGTGATGTTTACTCTTTTTCTTGATATGTTATGAGGTAAAATTAACAATACCGAATTACCATAATATAAACTCAATACATCTTATGTTGCATGATAAGAGAATAACAGAGGAAATAAAACAAAAATATTTTCTCTCACATATGTATTCAAAGCAGAACGAGGAAATACTCATGATAATTTTAGTCCTTGTTTCAGTAACTGGTCACATAGTTGTGGTGGGTATTTATAATGACCTCAATGCACTATTCATTCTTTATTTCCTTTGCCTTCAACAAGTACCTCAGCTGGTTACAGTTTTTTACCTGACAGGGTAAACCAAACCTTTATTCCTGAAGGGTCTATGTCATTAATAGTCTTCTTTAGATTGAATTATTATAGTTCTCCATTAACCTTAATCACAAGGCATGGTAATACTAAAAGGTGCCCTAAAGAATCTCTTATATTCCAGACTATTATCCCTTCTCTCTATGGTGCAGTAGCAGTCCAATTTCCCCTGGTAGACAGGATCAGTCATCCCAACCAGCATAGTAATTCCTTTCTTTGCCTGTTGATTCAGAAGCATGAGGAGCCCAAAGTGACTAGGGGGTATTTTTAACTATGGTTTCAATGAAGTCCTTGTTGGTCTCCTGACAAAAGTATTCCTTTCTCTGGAAAAAAGAACTTTAGTCCAGCAGAGGTAAGATCATGAGGACAGAAAGCAAAAATCTTGCTAGTGGGGAATTAGGAGTAATAATTAGTGGTGCTACTCCAACTTCTACTCCTTAATTCCTGGACTCATGAATCTTGGCTATGGGAGAAAGAGTGTGGTATACTGGATACTAATTCGGAACACATATGACCTTCTTGAGAACTTTGCTCTAGCTCTGCAAGCTATTGGCACAAAGCTGAGGCTGTAATTGAGTCTTCAAAAGGCCTTCCACTTTCTCTCAAACCAGTCATTTCAGGGGGGGCCTGGGTGGCTCAGATGGTTAAATGTCACCTTCATCTCAGGTCATGATCTGGGGGTCCTGGGATGCAGCCCCACTTCGGGCTCCTGGCTCAGTGGGGAGCCTGCTTCTCCCTCTCCTGCTGCCTCTCCCTCTGCTCATTCTTTCTCTTTCTCAAATGAATAAATAAAATCCTAAAAAACAAAAACAAACAAAAAACCCAGCCATTTCAGAATGGTGGAGAACATGGTAAGCCAGTGAATTCCATGAGCATGGGCCCATTGCTGTACTTCTTTGCGGGGAAGTGAATTCTTTGTTCAGAAGTAATGCTGTGTGGAATACCATGATAATGGAAAAGACATTCTGTAAGTCCAGATGGCAGTTTTAGTGGAAGCATTCCATGTATGGAAGCCAAATCCACATCTAGACAATTGTCTATTCCAGGAAAAAAAAAATACCCCTTCCATGCTAGGAGTGGTCTGATTTAATCAACTTGCCTTCAAGCTGATTATTCTGGACAGTGGTGCCATATATGTGTCAGTGTTGGTCTCAGCTTCTAGCAGATCGAACATTCAGCTTTGACTATAGCCAGATCAGCCTTGGTGAGTGGAGGTCCATATTGTGGAACCTATGTATAACCTTCATCCTTGTCACTATAGCCACTTTGTTCATGAGCCCTTGAGTGATATTGGGGTAAAGAAGCTGACTGGTGTCCACCCAACAGGTGGATCCATTTAATTTTCATCTGCTCCTTGGCTCAGGTCAATCTTTGATGAGCATTCACCTCAGACACAAGTATGTTCAATTTTTTTGCCCATCCAGAGAGGAGTATATACAAACCTCTTCTCCAAATTTCCTTATCACCAATTGTCCAACCACGTTCCTTTTAAGTTGCTGACCATTCAACCAAATCATGAATCACAGTCTATTAATCAAGCACTGAGTTAATCTGATCTGGTATTCACAAGTTTTAGTTGTCTTTATAATTTGTCTTGCTTTCTTTACTTAGAAGTATTATTTCTTCAAAGAGTTTTTAGTCTGTTCTAATTTTTGTTTCTTTTACTTTTTTTAAAAAAGATTTTATTTATTTATTTGAGAGAAAGAGAACATGAACAGGGGGAGGGGCAAAGGGAGAGGGAAGAGCAGAACCCCTGACCAGGGAGCCTGACCCAGAGCTGGATCCCAGGACACTGAGATCATGACTTGAGCCTAAGGCAGATGTTTAACAATGGAGCCAGCCAGGCGCCCGTTTCTTTACTTTCTCAATATGGTTTCAAGAATTCATTTTAATAATTTTCATGTTACCACTTAATGATAATATTTATTACAGCCTTTATCACCAAATGATATTAACAGAATGATTATAAAGGACTTTCCTTTGAAGTTGATACTATTTAAACAATAGAAATGACAATGTAAGCTCTTAGAAGTTGAAACTATTTATACTAAGATTTTGCTTCGTTATGCAGATATATTTTTAGGACATAAAATATTTCTAAATTGATTTTTATTATTGAAGAACTAAAACAGCTTATGGGGAGTAGGAGGGAAAGAAGAATGGAGAAGAAGAGGAGAAGGAAGAGGAAGAGGGAAGGAATGGGGAAGAAGAGATGAGGAAGGAAGAGGAGAAAGAGAGTTTGCTGATGTGAGAAAAAAATGGTCTTTATTCAGTATTATTTTACTGCAAAGCCCCCTTTACTTAAGACTCTGCATATTCAAGTGGGATAAGTGAGCAAGAAAATTGACCAAGGGCGCCTGGGTGGCTCAGTGGGTTAAAGCCTCTGCCTTCAGCTCAGGTCATGATCTCAGGGTCCTGGGATCGAGGCCCGCATCGGGCT
>LNAC01000355.1:2296393-2308668 GCA_002007465.1 Ailurus styani
TCTGATCTCTCTGTGTCAAATAAATAAATAAAATCTTTAAAAAAAAAAAAAAGAAAGAAAATTGATCAAACAGTTCCACTAGAAGTACTGTCTTTTTAAAGTTACTACCTGACATACTATTTTGAAAATATCACAGTAAGTTACACTTTATATGATGAGGTGAACAAATAATTACCAGAAAGTTAATTCATATTTTGGGGATATTTTTTTAAAATTCAATATTAAAAAAGAAAGAAGAGGTTTTAAAATAAATTAAAATTTCAGTAAATATAGATATAATTATTTCTTTTGCTAATACAGGGAAATGAATATTAGTTTTTGTATCTTTCTTGTTCAAAATTAAGCTTTTGATATGATAAAGTGTATGTTGTATAAATTGATATGTGTTCTGGGGTACTGCTGCACTACATACCTAATGGATATAGAAAAAAAAGTAATTTTTTGAGTAGTCACCATGCACAGCATTTTATTATCTGGTGACTGCAATTCAGAACTGCCATTAGCAAATATAGAACTACTGTATTTAAATATAGGTAAAATAATTGTGAAAACACTAGTTGATTTGATATATTTATCATAAAGATAAATTGTTCAAAAATGGTAATTTGATCAAAAGTGCACTTCAAAAGCACAGGTTTCAAGTTACTTATAAATTTTGCCTTGAGGGGTGATTTTGGAAGTTTCATGAAACCTTAAGTATTATCCACCTTCTTACAAACTTTTTTTTTTTTAAACTCTGGGGGTGGAGGTCTTCTCAAAGTTTGTACATGTTCTTTCTTAGCATTAGGTTCAATTATCTACAACTGAACATGTTGCTGAGATTACATATACTTCTCTCTATAGCTTCAATTCTTAAAAGGCAAAAATTGTTTTAAATTGTAGCACTAATGAAATGCAATGCTAGAAATTATGCTTAAAACAGTACTCAAAAAAGCTCCATAATTGTGGATAAAAATGCATAGAAAATGCTGAAAACATGTTTAAATACATAATGTAAAAATAATTAATGGAATATAAATTTTATCTTAAAAATAAAAATACTTAAGAAAATGTAAATTATCTCTTAAATAGTTCTAAAATATCTTAAATGACACTGGAAAGTTATTAATATATGCATATTTGAAGAACAGCTTCTTAACATTTTTTGTCAATTATTTTGGTTTTAGACAATTCTTTGAGACAAAAATAACATATAAAATATACATGAAATAGTAGAAGAAATATAATTCACTAAAAATTAAATAAAATCATCCAGGAAAGGAGACAAAATGCTTAACCATTGAAAAATCATCCCCAATGTGGATAAAATAAATAATATGTGAAAACCATTAGTGACTGGAAATACATTTATAATTTAAATCAATTTTTTTTTTGTGAGAGAGAGAGAGAGAGAGAGCACAAGCAGGGGGTAGTGGCAGGCAGAAGAAGCGGGCTTCCTGCTGAGCATGGAGCCTGATGCAGGACTCAACCCCAGGACCCTGGGATCCAGACCTGAGACAAAGGCAGACGCTTAAGGACTGAGCCACCAAGGCGTCCCTAAATCAATATTTTTTACTTTGTATTGATTAGACCCAAATGAGCATAGCTATCTTTGTTGCTTCTTTGGAAATGGCAGGGATATATATATATTATATATATAGATATATATATATGTTCTTATGTCATATATATATGACATAAGAAATAAATGGGATATGTTTAGCTGTCCATAAGATAACTGGTCAAGTTTTATTATGAACGTAAAACAAAAACATTCCTTTATTTAGGAGTTGTATTATACATTTAAAGACATCTTGATCTGATAGAACTAATTAAATAAAATTAATTCCTTGAAAATACATCATATCTTTTGACCTCAGTCATTGAGTCCATCTTACGTTGATTTTATAATTATTTTGTCTGATAGCTGGTGTATTAGCTGATGTTCCCATTATGTATCTGTGTATTTTATTCTTAGAGTTTTGAGTTGCTGACAGCACACAATAGAACATGCTCAAAATAAATAGATGACAAACTTTCGAAGTATCCTTCTTTACAAAAAGATTATAAATTGTTCTATTTTATAGAAACTGACATGATTTGTTCATATTAGACAATTTTTAGGAGAAGATAGTTTTCTTTTAAATCTTAAAACTATTTTGCAATATCTCTATTTAAATGAAACTTAAATAATGGTAGTTTATCAATGAGACATTCTCTTCAGAAAATATTATTTGAAATACAATATGAACTTCCCATATTCTTGTAACAATTATCTACTTTTGTACCACTCCTTAAAGTCATTCCAATTTGTCCACTCAGGTTACATGACATACAGAAAGGCAGAGTTCCTGTATGTGTGTGTGTGTGTGTGTTTCTCCCTTTTGATTTACTCTGTTAAGCCAATTTAACAATAATACCTAGTCTAAGAAAGCTTAAGGGATATAAGAATGTACTTAATCAGTGAGTCTTGGCATCATCTTCCCACTTGATAAATAGAGAATGTTTTTACGTCCTAGGAGTCCAGCTACCTTCCCCTTTTCCTTCAAATTTTACTCATAATAACTCTGGAGATAAGAAAACTCTTTCCTTTCTTTTGATATTGTATGGCAAGTTTGGATATTCTGAAAAAAGAATACACATATACATACACAGTAATTACAACCTTGATCTTGAATGCTGCTACAAAGTTGTTTATTTCAAAGTCAACATGGAGTGGATTTATGGTCATGCTATATACATATTGCCATATATATGCCATATATATACATATATATATAAAATATTTCTTAGTCATATATAAGAATGAAATCTTGCCATTTGCAACAACATGGATAGAAATAGAGGGTATAATTCTAAGTGAAATAAGACAGAGAAAGAAAATACCATATGATTTTATTCAATATGAATCAAATTCCACCAAGGTTTCATGTGTGGAATTTAAGAAACAAAACAAATGAATGAAGAAAAAAGAGACAAACCAGCAAAACAAAACAAAAGAAAACAAAACAAAACAAAAAAACAGACTAAATACACAGAACAAATTGGTGGTTGCCAGGGGAGAGGTGGGTGGTGGGATCGGTGAAACAGGTGAAGGGGATTAAGAGTACACTTATTGTGGGCGCCTGGGTGGCTCAGTGGGTTGAAGCCTCTGCTTTCGGCTCAGGTCATGATCTCAGGGTCCTGGGATCGAGGCCCGCATCGGGCTCTCTGCTCAGCAGGGAGCCTGCTTCCTCCTCTCTCTCTGCCTCTCTGCCTACTTGTGATCTGATCTCTCTCTCTGTGTCAAATAAATAAATAAAATCTTTAAAAAAAAAAAAAAAAAGAGTACACTTATTGTGATGAGCACTGAGTAATATATAGATTGTTAAATCACTGTATTGTAAACCTGAAATTAATACAATGCTGTAGATTAAGTATGCTTGAATTTAAAAAATACTCAATCGCTATGGGAATTGTTCTTATAATTTTGAAGTTAAGCAAGTACTGGAAGCATAGGCAAGTTGCATGAACAGATGTTTTAACCCCCCAGTTCATTCCTGGTACACAATCAATCACTTCTTAATCCGTACATATAGCCTCCAAGGCATTTCAGTATGATACACTTATCCAAAATATGCAAATGAAACTTAGGATCTTGAATGTTTAAAATCTGTGAGCCTCTTTGTCTTCACCCACCATCTAAAGTGCTTGTTTTCATTTGCCTAAATTTCCTCCTGTGCTATGCATGGGATTGCTCTTCAGAAGCTGCTTCTCATTGTTTCTAAAGTAGACTCAGTCCTGCGCCCCCCAAGGAGTCAAGTGCAAAATTTGGCCTGTAGAAAGTTGCATACACATTAAAAGACTTTCAAGATATTGGTAATTTACATAACAAAACCTAGAGAACTCTGCAGGAAAGACCCCTACAAGATGGACCAGGGTGAAATAGAAATATTGGATTAAAAAAAGCTGATTTGCTCTGTGTCTATGGTACAATAATCAGAGATTCCATATTTCATGCATCAGCTTAAGCAAGTTGATAGTGTCCCTTTCAGTTTCCTTGGTTGGTTGACTGAAACCAGACAAAAAGGTAGATGCCACCAGATGAAAATAAAATGCTGAATTTCAGAATTTCTTTTTTTATATTGCAAAGAATGGTAGATACAGATATAGCTGGAAGGATCAGAGTGGATTTCTTATGTAAGAGCTGCTCGCATATACCTTGACTATGGGTACTCCCAAACCAGTAATATGTGAAAAATACATTGGTAAAGGGAGCTCTAATATCCTTGAGAGCTCTGTGAAATTATCTTCATGACAAAATGATTGTGGTAATTGTGTCATTAAACTAGGGTTCCTGAATTCAAAGGGAGCAGGACCCTGGGATTGTATGGACAAAGTGGTGGCACTTAAATGCCAGAGACAAGGTGAGCCTAGTTACATCATTGAAAAATACGCAGTTGTTATCAGAATGTTTTTAACCTCAGAGATCTTTGTCATTGACCTATATATCATATTATCTATAGAAATGAAATGTATGGGCATTCTACTAAAATCTTACTTGATTTTCATAAGCAGAAAAGCTCTTTAACTTTTGAACAGCATATTTAATGTTTAGTGATAATAGAGCTGCTCTTCAAAATATTCCTAGATATGAAACACTTCACAAATTAAGAGGCTTATGAATAAAATAGGAGTCCCTTTTTGCTTCTGAAAATATTCTGTTACTCAGCCAAAAATTAATTTATACTATAAATCTTTCTCCTAGTATTTTCTAAAGGAACTTAAAGTCACTTACCAAGGTATATTAGAAATCAATAAGGCAAAATAACCAAAATGTTTGTGGATTGGCAGTAGCTCTGAAATGACACTAATTCTAGATAATCAAGATGCCATGATAGTCAACCAGTCATAATAAGAGCTTATGGTGGCAAAGACATTCAATGGAGCTTTGTTTTGATTCTCTCAATCTATTTTATTTATTTTTATTTTTTTATTTTTTTAAAGATTTTATTTATTTATTTGACACAGAGAGAGAGATTACAAGTAGGCAGAGAGGCAGGCAGAGAGACAAGGAGAGGAGGAAGCAGGCTCCCTGCTGAGCAGAGAGCCCGATGCGGGCCTCGATCCCAGGACGCTGAGATCATGACCTGAGCCGAAAGCAGAGGCTTTAACCCACTGAGCCACCCAGGCGCCCTCTCTCAATCTATTTTAACAATATGTCATTCCAGGGTATTGCAGAGATTAATGCCACCATTAATGATTTGAAAGATTTAAGGGGTGGTCATGACTATCATATTCCTATTTAACTTGTCTCTTTGGCTGGTATGGAAAAAAGACTGATCTTGAAAAGTGGCTATGAATTATTTTAATCTATGTGGTGACTCTAGTTATAGCTATAGTTCCAGATATAAATACAGCATGGACCCTCACAGCTGGTTTTCAACTATGGGATTGGTAAGTGGTTTCTCTCTATATGAAGCAGTACTGGAAGCCATTTATTTTTACCTGGCAAATAGCAGTATGTCTTCACAGTCAATTCTCCTGATATCTGCCCTACAAAGATCTTCAAAGATTTCCACCATCTGAACATTTCACAGAACATCACACTGGCATCTCACATAAAACTAGTCTTGTCTATAATACTGTCATTAAGCTAATTGAAACTGATGAGTAAAACCTTGCAATTAGTTGCCTTGTCAAGATACATATGAACCAGAAAGTAGAAGATAAATGCTGGAAAATTGAGAGGACAGTTACCTTAGTGAAACTTCTGGGGAATCTAGTGGTCTAGAACATGATGAGACAAGACAAGCTCCTGCATAATCTTGGTAAAATTTTTTGGATAATGAAGGCAAAAATATGGCCCATTTGAGTGTACTACTCTGACCCATTTACCAAATAGATCATGACACTTCCATTTGGGAATCCAGCCTGCAGCAAGATAAGGTCTACAGCAATCCCATGATGTCTTAAGGAAATATTACACATGGGCCATATGTCCACATTAATCCAGATTTATTCAAAGTATCTGTGGGAAATAGGAATTTTTTATGGAGTCTCTGGAAGATCTTAATACAAATATTATACTGAAGATCTCTTGGGTTTAGGAACAAAAAACATGCACTCTTATTGAAATAATTTTTTGATTTTTAGCAACAACTTCTGACTTGCTCTTAGGCCCTGATAGAAATCGAATGCTTAACCATGAATATCTTGGACTCATGGGGACTTCCTAGGGATCTGTTGACATAGAAGGAGGAAATAATAATTGTGTCTGATATACACATGTTAAAATAAAGTCAGTAAGGTCAAAATTTCAAATGAATTTATTTTATTCAATGGGCTTGAATCATTGTTGATAATTAAAATGAGCATGTTTTGTTATTCATAACAAGCCCTTTTTATAAGCTTATGTTACTAAGGTGACTCTTGGAAAGCCCTTAAGGATGGGTGCTGGTTTTAAGGGCAAGAACCATGCGATTAGAGAGGTGGAACTTTTAGTCCCACCTACTCCCCTCACTTCTGGGGAGAGAAGACGAGCTGGAGATTGACTTCTATCACAAATGCCAGTGAATTAATGAACCACGCCTACATGACGAAGTCTTCATAAAACCCAAAAGTTCAGGTCAGAGAGCTCTTGGGTAAAAATGTGGAGGTCTGTGTTCCTTTCCACATATCTTACTCTATGCATTTCTTACATCGGGCTGTTCCTGAGTTTTATCCTTTTATAATGAACTGGTAATCTAGTAAGCAAGCTATTTTGCTGAGCTTTCTGTGCTACTCTAGCAAATTAATTGTACCTGGGGAGAGGGCTGTGGGAACCTTTGATTTATAGCCAGCAATCAGAAGCACAGGTAACAACTTGGGATTGGTGTGTGAACTTGGAGAAGAGTCTTGTGGGAATGAGACCATAATTTATGGATTCTAAGGCTAAGTCCAGGTAGAGTGTCAGAACTGAATTGGATTGTAGAACACCCACCTGGTGTCACAGAATTGCTTTGTGTGGGGGAAAACCCAACACATTTGTGACAAAAAGCGAAGTATTAGAGTAAAGCAGACACACAAGTGTGTTCTTCTTACAGGACATGACTATGTCATGTGTCCTAGTTGGCAGTTCCATGGACCAACTGATTTCCAACTAGTGAAGTGAACAGACCAAAGGTACCACTTACATCTCACTGATCCTCCCCACTCTAGGCCTTCTCTCACCTCCCAGTGAAAGCAGCATATCCTGCCAATAATACAAGGCCTGAAGGGATTCCAGGCATCTGCACTGCCCTGAAGGTAGCCCATGACATATACAATCATACCACACTGTAGTGCATGAAAAAATTTACTGGTTTAATGAATGGGATTTTGGAATTATTTTAGAATAGTCAGAGGTAGTCTTAGTCAATACCTCTTCCACATGGAGACATAATCTGGCCTTCTGAGGGGAAAGTAACATTGACACACTCTGTTTTATTCTATTCCCAGTCTCAGTTTATCCTGAGTAACTTTAGTTTCCTTAGTATTTCTTAATCTGTTCTGAGGCAGTAATTTTTACTGTATTTTTCTTCAGTAAATCGTGCCTCAGGGCACCATCAGGATTTATCTCCCTGAGCTGAACTGTATTCTAAATTATTTATTTAAAATTGCTGTATCTGATGACAAACACTTGCCTCCACTAAATATATTTTTTCATTCACTTCAGTCTTTAAGTTCTCCTATATATTTTTAGATTACATTTGCTTCTTGACTTTATTTTTCTAACTAAATTCATATCATGACTGGCCATTCAGGTCACACGTATCTTCAATTCTCTTTTTGTCCTGCTCTCTGCTGCTTTCATTTAAACATACTCCCAAACTGGATCTCTCTCATCAAAAGCTTTTTTCCTCTCCTAAGCTGTGCTGGAGAGAACTACATAACTCTGCCAGGTGGGGCAGATTTATGGTTTCCAATTTCAGTTGGGTCCTCAAAATTGCCTGGCAATTCCATTACTTGTTCACTCAAATGACTGTTGGTTTGATGGCCCTGACCTATGTAATGGTGTGAGCAAGCTCTCCCCTTTAGTGTCTTGTACTTATTTCTGGTGTCTCAGAGGAGCTCTTCACACACACCCATTTGTGAATTTATGAACTGCAGTCCTCAAACTGTGTTATTCTGGTACTGCTCTCTTACTTCAGCTTCTACTTTCCCACACCTGCTTCCCTGGGTGCTCATAGACATTTTACTGCAGCCGCTTGCCACCCCGAAATGCCATCAGGAAAGCCGCCTCTCAATGTTCTGAGGACTTTCCATCCTTGGAGAGTCGGAATGATACAGAGGTGTCAGTGGAGGGGAAGGGCTTCTTGACAAGCTGTTATCAGAGACAGTTAGTTGAACACCCTGCATAAGACTCATGTTGTCTTCCTTATGAAGCTCAGAGACTGCAGAGCCCTCGTTCCTCAATCTAAGATGCTCAAATGTAATTTATGGTGAGTCAAAGGAAACACACATATTACCACCTTTTTTCCCCCTTTTCATCAAAGACTGTCTTTAACCCAAATCTCTTCTCTATTACTAGGTATAAAACAAAATTTCTTGTGTTTTACTGAAGACAAAACATATATAGCCTATGTGAAAAAGTATTCATAGAGACATGCTATCTAATCCACACTAGCAGAAATAGCACATGTTCTTTGTTATATTTGTCTCTTTTACTTTCCCCTTAATTTATTTTTATAAATGTAGAGCATTCTATTTAAGTCTTCTTATTTTTTTTGTATGCCAAAACCTATTCTGCTAACTATAAGCTGAAATTATTGCTTTAACTTCAAGGGAGAAAAAATAATTCCCCTCTTCATTCATTTATTCAGCAAACATTTCATCATTTATTCAACGTGAAATGAACCACTTACTTTATAAAAAATAGTTTAAGGCCTATCTTCTATATCCAAGAGATATACAGTGTTAAAGCATGTAATAATAAACAAATTTAAATAAAATGTTAAAATTACTATAATAACAGTCCTTGTAGTATATTGTAAAGTCACACGAAGGGAGGGAAACATCTTATTTGTAATGTAAAGCAAAGGCTTCTTTGAAGAAATGACATTAACAGGATTTGAATATATAAGGAGTGGCTATCTGTCCTACATAAGATTATCTTAGTCATCAAAATTAGTAATACATGTAGAATTATTCTGTCAGGTGGGAAATAATAAATGCATAGTTTCAACACATCAATGCATATATGTGAGTTTATGTGATACCATAATAAGAAAACTTATTCTTGGTATCCTTTTCACTGGGGGAAAAATATGTGTCCATCTGTTCTTACTACAATGGCATGAACTTTCCTTATAATCTGTGAGTGGCTATCTCTTATTCAAATTTGTTATATACCCATTTTGACATTCTGCCTAAGGTCTCACACTCTTACTCTTCTTTAAATTTTAATAATTTACCTATATATTTACAGACCAATCACTTATGTGAAAAATGTTATGTTATAAATTATGGTTGGGAGGATTATGAGGGGGTTATATTAATGATTTAGGTTTGCTCTTGGCGACCCTTAAACTGTTTACTGAGTACAATAAGGATCAGCCTCAGTTTTCAGAAATGGAGCATAAGTGTTTATAGCTCCTTATTTTTTTCTTTTAAGCTCAAATACAAAATTTTAAGGATTTACTTATTTATTTATTTGACACAGAGAGATTACAAGTAGGCAGAGAGGCAGGCAGAGAGAGAGGAGAGAGGAGGAAGCAGGCTCCCCGCTGAGCAGGGAGCCCTATGCGGGCCTGGATCTCAGGACCCTGAGATCATGACCTGAGCTGAAGGCAGAGGCTTTAACCCACTGAGCCACCCAGGCGTCCTCAAATACAAAATTTTAAAGTCATATCTTAGTAAAAATGTAATTTTTTTCTCTCTGGCATGGATATTTAAGTTCACATAATGTAAAAGCCCTTAAAACGCATTATAATGTTATAACCTCTTAAATATTTTACTGAGGTATGATTGACATATGAAAAGCTATACAAATTTCATGTACACAAATCAATGAGTTGGAGGATAAGTAAGGAACAATGAAATCACCCTTATTGTAGAGGAGGAAAAATAATTCTCCCTCTACCCTTCTGAGTTTTTAGTGGAAGCTCAATTAGTAAAAGATTAACAAGAAAAAAACAAATAGCAGTTTATCATCATGTATGACTCATGTATATTGGGAAATAGCCAGAGAAAAATTAGTAGCTTTCATGAGGGGGCACAAAAATCAGGATCAAACACCATTTTAATAGGGAAAGGAGGTAGGGTAGACATCTCAGGGAAGAGTAAACGGTTTCTAGGGAAGACGAAGGAACACTGAGAGAAGCAGAGAGAAGCTGTGATGGTCTGTGATAGTTTGTCTGGATGTGCTGTCAGTGTCTAGTCTCCTCTCATGTGATAAGGGCTGATTTTCCCTGCTTGATGAAACTCCCAAGGAAGGGATTTGTAAGAATTTGGCTCCTTTGGAGGATCTGTCATTAGGCAGATAAGCACGGTTCAGAGAACATGTTTTCCTGCCTTTGCTGTTTTTCAAGTGCCACAGCTCAAAAGAGTCAATATACTAAAGTGGCATGTGGCATGTCTTGAACTCATATAGTCATCTTCTGGGGTGGCATATCTGCTCTCCTTTGCCACCATCAAGGCCATAAATATATTCATCACCTCAAAAAGTTTCCTCCTGCTCCCTTTTTATTACTACCATTATTTTTGTGTGTGTGATAAGACATTTAAAACACCTGCCTGCTTAGTAAATGTTAAGTATACAATAAAGGATTGTTAGCTCTAGGCACTATGTCTTATGGTAGATCTAAGGAACTTACTTGTCTTGGGTGACTAAAACTTTGTAGTCTTTGACCATCATCTCATGATTCCCTTCTGCTGGAGCCCCTGGAAACCAACATTCTACTTTGCTTCTATGGGTTTGACTATTTTAGATTTCATATACAAGAAATGTTATGCAGTATTTGTCTTTCTGTGTCTAGATATTTTACCTACTATAATGATGTTCCTTCTTTTTTAAGGTTGAATACTATTCCATTGTACGTATATACCAATTTTTCTTTATCCATTCACCTGTCAACAGGCATTTATTTTATTTTTTTCTGTATTCTGGCTATTGTGAATCATGCTGCAGTGAGCATGACAGTGTGAGTATCTTTTTGAGACTTGGTTACAATTCTTTTGAATAAATACTCAGAAGTGGGATTGCTGGAAAATACGACAGTTCTATTTGCCATTTTTTAAGGACCTTCTATACTATTTTCCAAGGTGGCTGCACCAATTTACATTTCCACCACTTATATACCAAAGTTCTTTCTGCTCTGTATCCTCATCAACACTTCTTAACTTTTGACTTTCTAGTAATAGCCTTCTAGCAAGCCTGAGGTGATATCTCATTGTGGATTTTATTAGTAATGATGAACATATTTTCATATAGCTATTGATTATTTGTATGTCTTCTTTGAAAATATCCAAGTGTCCATTTTTAAATATGGTTATTTTTTGTAATTGAATTCTAGGAATTCCTTATTTATTTTCAATATTGGCCCTTTATTAATATGTAGTTTGTAAATATTTTCTCCTATTTTATAGGTTGTCTTCTCATTTTGTTGTTTCTTTTGCTGTACAGAAGCTTTTTAGTTTGGAGCAGTCCCAGTTTATTTTTGTGCTTTTGGTGTCACAAAGTTCATTGCCAAGACCAACGTCAAGAGGTTTTTCCTTATTTTTTCATCCAGGAGTTTTATGATTTAAAGTCTTACATTTAAATATTTAATCTATTTTAAGTTGATTTTTATTAAGGTATAAGATAAGAGTACAATTTTTTTAATTAACGCTTTACACTTTTCAGTGTTGAGATATTTCATCTCCTTGGTTAAATTTATTCTTAACTGTTTTATCTTTTTGATGATATTATAAAAAGTGATTTTTTTCTTTCGTTTTCAGAGTGTTCATTGTTAGCATATAGAAATGTAACTGATATTTGAATGTTGAGTGCATCATGAAAGTTTACTGAAATTAAAACTACAGAAGGAAAGAAATATTTGAGTTGGATTTGGTAAGAGATTTTGATTGATGAAATATTTCCAGTGACTCTACTGAAGTCTTAACTTTTACCTTTTCCTCCCTATTCTCTTGCTAAACACAAATTGGCTAACCAGTGGTTATTCGTTCACTTTTTCAACAACTATTCATTCCTCGTTATAGGCTAAATTACAGCCCCAGTCTTTTTTTTTTTTTAAGATTTTTATTTATTTATTTATTTATTTATTTATTTGTTTGACACAGAGAGAGAGATCACAAGT
>LNAC01000355.1:2308746-2344363 GCA_002007465.1 Ailurus styani
GGCCTCGATCCCAGGACGCTGAGATCATGACCTGAGCAGAAAGCAGAGGCTTTAACCCACTGAGCCACCCAGGCGCCCTACAGCCCCAGTCTTAATTATCTTGCACCCAATTTTGTGATTAACACAATCTCAGTTTTTCCATACCCTTCAATATTCCAGTAGTGAACAATTTTGAGAATAGAACAAAGCCGAACTTCATTGACATTCTTCAATCTATCCTATAAAGTGCTTAGGGTTCCTGCTCACACAGAGGAGTTTTTTTAAACTGTTCTCACATTGTAGAGCTATAATAAAGACTCTGGTTAATGACTCTAACTTTAGTATAGTTTCTCCTATTAATTAATTTGGATTTGAAGAGATAATTAAAAAGTGTATCTTTTTTCTTAATTTCCCAAGAGGATATAATACTGAAAAACAGTATACTAAAAATATACTGAAAATTGCTATTTTAATCAATTTGACACTATTAAATTGTGTCAGTACTTTATCTGATTAAGTAAACAACACAATGATGCCATATCTGATTTTATTTGTCATTAAATATGTTCCATTAAGAATTTATGTATGTGTTGGGCGCCTGGGTGGCTCAGTGGGTTAAAGCCTCTGCCTTCAGCTCAGGTCATGATCTCAGGGTCCTGGGATGGAGGCCCGCATCCGGCTGCCTGCTCGGCAGGGAGCCTGCTTCCTCCTCTCTCTCTGCCTGCTTCTCTGTCTACTTGTGATCTCTCTCTCTCTCTGTCAAATAAATAAATAAAAAATCTAAAAAAAAAAAAAAGAATTTATGTATGTGCTTTTCATTTTGTAAAAATCAAGTATGATGCAATTTCTATTTTTCTAAATAATGTTCATGAGCAGATTAACGTCTTCCTTCTTACTAATTAAATAACATAATGCTTTTGTGATGTGATTTTGTATATAAGCGTGTGTTATTATACAGTCATGTACACATGCATACACTCATGCATACTTTAATCCAAGTTGGCAAATAATTATAGCAGTAGGAATTTGTATTTATAGCAATTTCCTCTTTTATTTTAATTAATTGTCATTATTTTCTGTACCATGAGACAAGCCAATACTAAATTAGTCTCAATATGTTAGTTTTAAGCCTGTTAGGATTTAAGGATGTAAAGCCATAATATGTTTCTTACATATTAAAAATCTGCCTTCTGGACATTAGGAGTTTGGGGTTCAGGTAAAACAACACTGATTTTGTAACTATAGCGTGTGTGTGTGTGTGTGTGTGTGTGTGTGTGTGTGTGTGTGTGTGTGAGTGTGTGAATCTATGTTAAAATATCTTTTAAATTAAATGTCAAATTCCACTTAGCTCCGGAAACACAGCCTATGCTTGTTTGAGAAGTGGCTGTCAGCTTGTATTTTGTCCTGTCAAATTGCCAGCTGTGGTGTTATGATTACTTTAGGCCAAAGGATCACAGAAGTCCGTATCAAATGTGGCTCAATAAAAGTGGGAGAAATGCCAGTCAACCTATTAATTTTGGGGAATTGGATTTCAGCTTTTAATTATTTAAGGATATTTTAGTAACTTTCTCTGTGGATGAATCAATAAGTCAGAAATCCCATCCAGAGTTGGGCATTAAAAGAGAAGCTGAAATCCATTGGAAAAGTAATTGCAATGACAAATCGTATGTTTTAGCTTTATGATGTAGTTACACTGGAAGTTTTTGTTCTGTTATTTGCAAAATTTTTATTTTTATATTTCTTTTTGTTTTGAAATTTTCTCATTGAATATCCATTTTGATAAATTTTATCTATTACGTATCATCTATCTATCTATTTATCTATCTATCTATCATCTATCATCTGGCATCTATCTACCATCTATTTCTAGCCAGAAAGGAATTGGTAACTAAGATTCATAGACCCCATTGTCAGATGACAGGGATGGTATATGATTCGCTGACCAGAGCAGATCCTACAGGAATGTTGAGGGCATCCAGTGGTGCCAGCAACTGTGTCCAGCAGCACTGTCGGTCCAGCTGCTCCAGCAACCTAACTGTTCCTTGCATTATAATATTGATTGTGGTATTTAGACCTTAATTTCACTTTGATTCTCTTTTCCTAATTTCTCAAACTCTCTGTCAGCTTTATGAGCTAATCATCTTTCCAATATTTTCCTTCTACTCGAGTTAGAGCTTATTTCTCTTGTTTGGAATAATAGAACCCATGCTTTTGCAGAAACTTTGCAGTATAGTTTTAGGTGCAAGCTAACTTAAAATCATTATATTTTTCTTTTAAAATAATTATGGTCATTGTAAAATGACTATAATTTTAGTATCAGTTTTCCCCTAAAGTCTATTTTGTTAGATATTCACATAGCTTCAGTCATTTTTTGTTGTGTTTGTTAAAAATTTTCCTGATATAAATATTTCCATTCTTGACTTTCTTCATGTCTGTGTCCTTCTGTTTTAGATGTGTCTCTTGTAAACCACATACAATTGCCAGCAAATGTAGATGGCAACCTCACCGTAGATCTACAATCATTTCCAGTACATTGGGCAGTGCTATACGCCATGACCTTCTTTATATTTGAAATCCAATACCGAGCCCAAAGAGAAAATCATGTCAGCTGCCACCATCATAAACTGCTTTTCATTCATAGTAATGCATGGGATCCCTGCAGCAAACTTTCTTAGTTATTTCAGGCAGGTATAATTGTCTACATTTTATGGTCAAGTACGGGTAAATAAGTTTCTAAAGGAGACACAAGAAGGAAAACAGGTGTTGAAACCAATAACTTCTGATTTTACAATATGTTATTTTTTAAAGCATTATACCATTTCCACATATAAATTTAGATTAAATTTAATGTCCAGCATCATGCAATCTCTTTTGGATCCATCCACTTACTTTTTTACACTTCTATCTTCATATGTGCTTTGATACATAATTCAAATTAACACATTTTTCCTAGAAAGCAAATGTATAAATTTGGGGAGGAGGGAAGACAGAGGGGACATTTAAAAAATATCCTTCAAAAGAAAAACCATATGGTTGTTTACTCTAAAATGTGTGTGTGTGTGTGTGTGTGAGTGTGTGTGTGCATGAACGTGTGTGTATGTATTTAAATATTAATTGTCAGGCTTTGTTCTGTAGCTTTTACATGCATTGATTCATTAAAATTCCATAGTAGTCATACGAAGTAGTGATTTATATTATTCTTATTTTGCAGGTGTGGGAACTGAGGTAGAGAGAGATAAAATATCTTTTCCAAGGCTTTATAGATAAGGTTTTAACTGGAGCCTTTCTGTTTCAGAATCTATATCCTTGACCACCACTCTAAACGATTTTTATCTCACAGTGGATTTTGAATAGGAAGTATTTTGGGAAGATATTATTTATTTCAGAAAATCTAGTAATGATTGCAGAGGATGATATTCGTTCTCAAAAAGTTCCTAATGAAACAAAGACTGACTTATTGGAATATAACCTCCCTCTTTTTTTTTCTGGTTTATATGTTTAAAAATATATTTAAAAGACTAAAGATAACACAATATTTATGAAATATAAATATGTTTACTAACATTTTTTATCTCAAGGCACTATGTTTAAGCTTATGGCTAATAGTAATTCTTTAACTCTCTTTTGCAATTGGTAAATTTGAGTCTTAGAAATAAAAACAATATAATTTTTTCAACAAATATGCATGTACTGGGTATTTTCCAGCCAACAAATCATTGTCTGAACTCTAAGGATTTAGCAGTGAGCAAATCAGTAAATAAAATCTGTAATCTAAAGGGATCACATACTAAAGTAGACAGTAGACACTAAGATAGTGAACAAATAAAGAAGAAAATACATATCATATATTAGACGGTTACTAGTATGTAGAAAAATAAGAAAGGCAAGCAGTGTAGACAGAACTAAGGCATAGAAGTGGAGCTGAAATTTTAAGTTGAGGTGATCAGGGAAAGTTTCATAAAGAAGGCAATATTTGAAAATCAACAGGAAGAGGTAAGGGAGAGATGTCTGTTTATTTGGAAGAATTCCAGGCAAAGGGATTCATGAGACGACAGTTCTGATGTGAGCAGATACCTGGTGCGTTAACAGAGATTAAGAAGTTTGATTGGGCCCCTATAGAACAAGTATATGCGTCTCTTCTCTCATTCCAAGATTGGCAAATTGCAGCTCTCACAGACAAGAGAAAACAATGAGTATTTTCATTTTCAATAAATGACTACTTAAGACACAAGTTTCTTAATGCTAGCTATATATTTTTTCTGAGACATGAATATATATTTTTAGTTTTGTAAATTGAATTTGACTGCTCACAAAAGCTAATTATTTAACTATATACATATAAAACACATGACTTTAAATTTTTTCCAGCCATTTGTTTTACACTTATTTGGAATATCTTTAAATATAGCTATCTCATTCCATAAAATCTACTGTTTCTTACCATATGAAATACATTGAAAATGTAGCTAACACAAGTAAATATAAATTTTGGAGCTATATTTTTAAAATAAGTATTTTACATTGGGTAAACATTTAGAATATATTTTGAAGTTATGTTTAATAGCATCATTTCTGTATCCAATGTAATTCATATAGAAGCTGTATAAAATCAGCCCTGTTATCTTGCAAGGCTATAGGTATAAACTTGTCCTCTATTGGCTTTATCATATTCAATGGAGTTGGTGCTAATCTCTGACATTTGTCTTAAATTATTTGAAAGTACTAAACTGGGAGGATTGTTTTAGAGGTCTAAATATTATAGACCATACAATTTTGCTTTAGATATTTTGAGCACATGATTTATAAAGTTTTGTAGAGATGTTGGTGAAAGATACTTTTTTAGTGAATGGTATTTAATGTTTCCCATTCTTACCTTGGAGTGATATTTCTTATACACAGGGAAAATGTTTCTTTGACAAGAACTGGTTGGTTTTTCTTAGGATTTTACCTAGAATGGTTTGGTAAGGGCCAGTCAGAAGTTGATCATATACAAGAATATTTCATAAAACTTTACAAAAGAATTATGGTTATTTGTACTAAAGTGGTATCACCAAGAATGGAGATAACGTGACAGATTCGGACAATAGTAACAGGGTAGTCTTACTTAATAAGATTTGGTCCTTCTACACATGCATAGTTAGGGAAAAATATGTTAAGGATCTATTATCATTCAGCTTTTTGCTTCAGCAACTTTGGAGACGTTGGTGACATTCTCTGAGATCAAAAACAGGAGAAAAAATTCATGGGATAAAATTTTTTTTGAGTTTTGTATGTATTAAATTTGAGATGCCCTTGACTATTAAAATGCAGGTAACTAGGAATCTGTTAAAGCTGTGAAAAAAGGAAGAAAAAAAAGAAAGGAAAAGTAAATAAAATGCAGGTTAACTCTTGGTATATATGTCTTGAGATGGGGAGGAAGATCTCAGATGCAGATTCTTATTTTGGGGAAGTCATCACAATACAGATGCAGATGATAAACGAAGACACAGTGGTAAGAAGTCTCTAAGAATGTATATGTATATAATTTCTCTCTAACCATACATATATAGAAGGACCAAATCCAGTTAAGACTTTCTTGTTAATAGTGACTGAGTCTGTCCTGTTTTCTCCATTCTTGGTAATACTACTTAAGTACCAACAACCATAATTCTCTTGTGAAGTTCTATGAAACAGCCTTATATTTGACTAAATTTTGTCTGACTCTCACCAAACCGTTCTCTAAAATGCTGCCAATGATTTTCTATTAAATACAAATTTGATCATATCATTCTTTTGCCAAAAAGTTTTCCATGCACTTCTCTGTCTAGAAAACTTTTATCAATCATTTAAAGTATACAATTTATCATTGTTCTTTAGTTCATATCATGGGCATTAGTTTTTTGAAGAAGACTTTATACCAGAGAAGCCTGGTTTAATTTCCCCAGTCACATTGCTTATCACCATGTGATAACTATTGTCTTTCTCCAGCAGATTATAAACAGTGAAGGAAGGAACTCTTTTTAACCTTTATAGGCAAGGCTGTGCATAGTGTTGCCTTCAGTAAATACTCAATATTTGCTGAGCTGAATTTACTCTTTTGTAGCAGGCATAGTTAATATGAATATATGATTTGAGTCCTGTTTTTAATCAAGCAACACGCTACATGCTATAGAATTGTTGGACATTTAATGAAGTGTTAAATTGCTGCCTTCAGGCAGTTTATGGTCTAATATTGGCCCTGCAAGGTATAAAATCATGAAAAATAATGAACAATAAGCCTTTTGCTTGATACCACATACATAATACTGGGAATAATTTTTATAAGAAGTCTTTGGAGCATAGACTCTAATAATCTATAATGTTTCTTAAAAAGAAAAGGCCCCACTTAAGTCCCCTTTCTTGGTTTGGACTTTCTTGGCCTTTTCACAATAAATGAGAATCAGGTAACAAATTTGAAAAACAAGCAGGAATTTTAGGAATCAATATGTTCATTTACATTGGTTATTCAATGCATGCTGAATTTCCCTCATGTGTTCTGCACTGTACTGAATGTTGGAGACATACAGCCTCTAGTGTTGAATAGTTTACAATATAATGAGGAAATGAGACAGATAAATGTATAATTTAAAACAATATGGTGATTTTAATGATAGCTATATGAAGAGGGGAAGGGTAGGGATCAAAAGTAGCTTGAATATGCATGAATTTCTGATACATTGGGGGAAATGAGTGGTATTATGAAGATTTAGAGAAATTGAATAAAATGACCAGGTTTTACCATTATTATAATATCACTTAAATTTAGTGGGTATTTTCTGTTATCCTCAAGCATAAAAAACTTCTAATCAAAACAATATAACTTTATTATTCGATAAACCATAGTTATAATGAAAGTTGCTGTGAAAATAAAGGAATTATTTTTTAATTATTTGTGAATAATTCTATCTTATAAATATTTATGGTGTGGATTATTCTTTCAGCAAAGCTTTGCACTGCATATGAATTTCTTTTTTCTTTTTCTTTTTCAATCATTTTAGGCTATGAAGTGAACATATTTTGACTAGAAATTAAATATCAAATGGGAAAACTAATAATTTTAGTGATTTAAATCTCTCTTAATTATGCTGAGATGGTGAGATTTTCAGTTCATAAACATAGTAAAAGAAAAACTTTTAATAATGTAATTTATGTGATTATGGAGATACATCTTATGAATTTTCCAATATTGTAAAACTATTTTTAAAAGAAAAAATACATGGAGTCAACTAAAAAGGCAAGTTATTTTTTCCCCCTTGCTCTTTTAGTGCTTTGAACTTAGACCAATTAGTTTAAGTTAGGTTTCAGTCAATATTGAAGTTGCCATTTTACATAAAACAATTCCAAGTTTGTGCCAATTTCCCCCTTTGGGGCATAATTAAGAACAAAATCTTATTCAACAGTTAATGTCAATATTAAAAAAAAATGAGTAATGTCAGCTGCTAAAGAAAAGGCATATTTCACAGTGGCTCGTGTAGGCATGGGGAAAGTGTTTTCTTTCTTAACAACCTTGAAAACAGATGTGAATAAGTAGTATTTCCCCAGGAAGCAAAACCAATCTGTGGGAACTTCGCAAGATACACGTTGCTGGCCAGCAGCCCTGCACGTTTAAAATGCTGCGAATGAGCTGGAGGTCATCCTGATATCAGCACCCCAGTGGAGAAGGCTATGGCACACTGATATAGATTTTTCTGCCAAAACCAATTACTGTTTAACACCTCCCTTGACCCAGGGACAAATTCTTCTCTCCAAAGATTAAAAACTAGGATCAACTACACTGGTTTCATAATATTAAATTTCAAAGAGTGACTCCGATGAGGCAACTATTGAAAGGTTTAGTTACTCACATAAGAATCATCTGGTAGCAAGTTAATAAAGTAATATAATAAAAAGATGTTTCCATCAAGGGACACCAGGATTAATCTAAACAGCTTATTTGATATTTTGTAATAAACCTGAATGGATATCTGTGATTCCATTTATATTTTGTGGTACTTTCAAGTTGACAATTATTTTAAAGCAATTAAACATCGAATCATACCTACTTACATTTTGGTTAATTTTATACCTTTTCTGTATTTTTCAAAATGGTTTCCACGTGAGAAACATGAGTGCATGAGGATATCAGCATGAGGATATATCGTTCCCACAGAAATTTCATTAATGGTTTGACTCTCCACCGTGTGACGTTATGAATGGTCAATTTTGTTTATTTTTATTTTTATTTATTTTAGTTTCCTTTCTTCCTCTAATATCTTATATGTACTCCTGAAGAAATCTGAGAATTTCTTTCTTCTGCCATTCCCACTTGGCTATATAGGTCTGCACATAATGTTCCCCTGGAGAAAGGGTTTGTGCCATTTCTATCACTTTCAGTCAGTCCACTGATTGCTCTGCACGGCTAGGGAGCTCTTGCTACCGCACTGCCCTTAGCACTGCCTCTCCGGTCCACATTGCAGCTGGGGACTCACAGGGCAGCATTGTCCAGCACGTTAACTTCATTCTTCTGAACAACTAGTCAAGGATCCTCCTAAGTTACACGATATTTGTAGCAGAACTACTCACCCCTGCATCCCCACTGGAGCACTTACAGAAGCAAAGGCACACTCTGTATTTGGCTTTCTGACATCACTTGACTGGGCTTTTCTAGGCAGGTTCTGAATATTGCAATATGGCTGATTCTTAAGTGGAAGATGCCACTTGACTACAAACTGCCACTGGGCATTTTATTTATCACTATGTCTCCATGCCAGGAATACACTAGGGTCCCCATAAATATTTCAGGAATTAAACTTAATTCATTTCATCTGCTAAGACTTACTGTTCTTCTGAAAGTGGGGAAATGATTTCCTGACCTTTACTGGATACAATTTTATAGAGATATTAGAGTCAAATTATTAGGGCCCAAAGGGGTTAGGAGGACAGACCTCTCACTTTATACAGGGACATTTTGTCACCAAGTCATACAATTTCCACCAGGGTAAATGGGTTTGTTTTTGTATTGCAATATACATTTTAAGTTAGTTTTATGGAAGGGCATAAATTATTTTGAAAGGATTAACATATACATGATTACTGGTGCAGGAAATATACAAGATAAATATGAAGCATCCTATAGCATCAGAAAAGCAAGGAAGCCCTCAAAAATAAAAGCGAACAGCCCAATTCACAATGATGACTGTATGTCAAGGGGATATGGGAGCCAACTGAAAGAGACCCCTGTGGCCAAACCTGGAGCAATTTGAGCAAGAAATAAAGTATAGGATTATAAACCAAGTATAAAATAAATACTTATGAATCCATACTGATAGAAATAAATGTTTGACTATATAAATAGGGGCAAAGGCACAAATCTCTCATGTAGAAGAATTTCAAATAGCTTAATTATGTATGCTGCTCTCAGGGTAGTGGAGAGAGGTAGTGGTACTAATTTCCTAGTCTTTGAAGTGTGTGGCTGTGCAGAATGCTTTCCTTCCTAAGAGTTAAAGGGGTGGCATGAGAGGAGGAAGAAACTTTACCTTGGAGAAAGCTGAAAAACACTGCTTTAGCCAGATGATCAAGATCAACATCTATAGCAAGTCATGTTCCTAGCATATCATGTAATGAAAATGGCAGTTTATCTCTGTGCTCTTCTCCAACATCTGGACTCTTGTCCATCAGTTTGGTCAAGCCTTGGGAGTCTTCATGCATTCTTTGTAGTATACTTACATCCAATCTCTTTAGTACTTTCAAGTGTTTCCAAATATGGCTTAATAACAGCCAGTTACTCAGATAATAACATTTTAAAACTCTATTTAAGTTATATAGATATTAATAAAATAAGATGTACTTCGTATTTCATACCTAAACTAAGTGACCGTGAATATTCAAATTGGTAGCTATAAACAACTTTTGTCTACTTTAATTTCCTTATTCTCAAGTATCCTTACTTTATGTGACCTCCAGTCTATGTCCAGAAGTAAGAAATCATTGACATAATATGGTTCTTTATAAGTCATTAGAGTATATTTTTGAAAAAAATTTGTGTGGATTTCTTACCATAGTGTTTTAGTAATAGTCTGCTGGTGCTTTAAAATAATAGCTTAATGTAAGAATTATACATATAAAAATTATAAATATCCTTTGACATCCTCCCAATGGCAAATTTTTTTCTTTGTTATGTATTGAGTTAATAGGGATAAACTTGACTTTCTTTTTTTTTAAGATTTTATTTATTCATTTGACACAGAGAGAGGGAGATCACAAGTAGGCAGAGAGGCAGGCAGAGAGAGAGGAGAGAGGAGGAGCGGACTCCCTGCTGAGCAGAGAGCCCGATGCGGGCCTCGATCCCAGGACCCTGGGATCATGACCTGAGCCGAAGGCAGCGGCTTTAACCCACTGAGCCACCCAGGTGCCCTAAACTTGACTTTCTAAAAGCATAGGAGAAGGCATGGTGCCTGAACCCAGAAACTTGTTTGAATGTAGAAGGAATTTGAAATTCCATATTGAATGACTTGAAATCTTTTTATTACTGATCTTCGATGTATCATAAATGCCCAATGCTTATTGAAAGCTTTCTAACTAGCCTCTTACTTGATTACTCTGTTTTAGTTTATGTATTTTATTTTAATATTCTCTTCTGTGAATGAAAATCATTTTTTTAAATGAATCTTGGGAGCCCGTACTTACTTTGTTTTGCATGTTCAATGGCCATCACTAGAGCCCAAAGTTCCCTCTGTTTTTAAAACTCAGTCTGTGTCTGGCTGCTCCATGGAATGCTGAACACACTGAAAACTGGCAAAGGCTAAGACACTAATACTTAGTCACAACGTATTTACATAGGAACCTTATGTAATATTGGAAAGAAAGCTGCCAAAATAAAACCCTCAAAGATTCAATTTTCATATGCATGACACCTGGGAACATATCATAGAGAATGTTAACATGGGAAACACTATTAATTTTCTTCACTATAAACCCAAGAGCAATATGTTATAAAAAGGTCATCTTTAGTCCTGTTGTGACTTCTGTGAAATGTAAGGCCAAGTAATTTTTACTAAATGAACAATGGCCATGAGTGGACACAATTTCAACTTCAACTAGGAGTTTTTCATGCAATCTTTTAACCTTTCCATAATCTAGAGAAAAAAAGCTTTTAAAATATATATAGTACTTTAAGAAAGATAACTGTATCAAACTAAGAAAAATACATGAAATTATATATTCCAGTTTTTAAACTGCTAATTTTTCATTATTTTCTTTTTCATCGCCTTTTCTATGGTAAAGAAAAGGTGTCTTCATCTGCTGAAGAGCAGGAACTCAGTGTATTCTAAAGATTTACTGTCCACTAAGTGAAGGCAATGGTCAGGTTTGGAGTCATGATTCTATATGATTTTAATCATTTTACCCAATTTTATTAAACCCAGACTCTGCACTTGAAAATAAAAATGAGTATGTTACACACATCACGGGTTATTGGAAGAATTTGAATAAGCGAAGTTTTCTAAGGTCTGTAAAATATTTAGTACAAATTTTTTTGTACTATTGTACTATTGTAACTGTTTCAGGGGGAATCTGGAAGGTGTAAATAAAGTAATATCTGTGAAAATGCTGTTTTTATTAATAATTTAATATTAATAAGTTAGTAAAGGTAATAAAAGCTATGTAATTAATTATTTCCATTAATAGTTCAGATAAAGCAGGATCAAACTGTTTATTCTTCATTGGCATGATAACAATAGTAATAAAAACCAAGGCATAGATAAAAATACAATAATAATTACAGTGCACACTCAGTAATGCTTACTCTTTACCTGGTGCTTTTCTAAACATTTTATATGTATTAACTAACTTCCAGAAAATCCTATGCATTAGTACTATCATAATTTAAATTTATTTCAGAACAGGAAACAGAAGCACATATCTAAGTAATTTCTTGAAGGTCAGCAAGTAAATGACAGAATAGGTGCTCTGAACTATTGTGTTACATGGTTGCTCCTGGAAGTCAATCGAATCTAAGAATGTGTCATGAGAACAGCAATATTTAGGAAAAACAATTTTTAGGAAAAAAATTCTCCTATTAGAAAATAAATTACTCAACAAAATACTATTTTGTAGTCAGTATATTTTTTAAAGATTATTTATTTATTTATTTGAGAGAGAGAGTTTATTTATTTGAGAGAGAGACAGACAGACAGACAGACAGATCACGGGCACCAGCACACAGGCGTGCAGGAATGGGGAGAAGGAGGACAGGGAGAAGGAGGCTCTCAGCTGAGCGGGGAACCCCATCCTGATTGGATCCCAAAACCCTGGGATCATGACCTGAGCTGAAGGCAGACACTTAACTGACTGAGCCACCCAGGTGCCCCTCAGTATTTTTAGTCTCTATGATTAGTTGGTTGATGAACCATTTTGCTATGGGGTGCAAAATTGACATTTTTTTTTGTTGTTCTCACAGCTAAGAATCTCATGCTTATGCTTAATTAATGTGGCTTTACATATCATTTCCTGAATCCAAATATTGCAAAGATAGCTTTTTTGAAAATGCTAATGATCTTGTTAATTAAAATTCAACCCATCTTCACATTTGTCTTTGAACCTGGGGCAATTTTTTCATTTTTCTGTGTCTCATGAAACCATAATAATTAGTGATAGAGTTATGGTTTAAAGGTTGGGGTATTCCTTTCAGGAAAAAAATTGCACATGATTTAAAAGATGAAGCTTACATAAAAATTGCCTTATTATCACCGTGTGTCTGCATAATATGTGCTGAACCACAATGCGGTCCAACTTGCCTAATTATCTGTAGGACACTGAACAACTTGCTGTGAACAGCAGACAGTGTGCCTGCATTTCCCAGAGCATCCAAACAGGTACATGTGGAATTTGATCGTGCAAAGTGCTTCTGAGTTAGGTAAAACACCAAACCATTGTTCTCTTACAATAAATCTCTATTCCTGGAGGTATTCTCCATTCATCACTCCACTCCTTTGAATGCTCTGCTGCACTGTCTGCTTTCCTTTGTTTTGTATTCCCAACTGCTATTCAGTTCTTGGCTCTGACAGCTGGATTATGAGTGGTATTTGAGGTTAATTAAATCAGTGATGAATTTTAAATAGAGGTACAGAATTAGGGCAGCAAGACCTAGAAAAAAGTCAAATTTACTGAGAGTTGTCTAGGGGAACTTGAGTATGATGCCTCAGTTAGAGGAGCAGTGCCTTTTGAAACTGTCCAGTTTATTCAGGGAACTAGACTGTCTACCTTAAATGGAGAATCTGTCACTCTGCTTACCATCATAGACAACACAATACTGGGTTATTGTAACCATTTGGACCACACAAAGTATTTAAAAAATACGAATGTTATTTCTGAACTTCTGTTTGTATGTTTTTGGTATTATTTTTGACAAGACTTAGGATGCGACATGTGCAAACATAATATAATTTTCTTCTGAAAGTCATGTATCAAAATGAAAAGCACAAAGCTTTATTCATACAGTGCAGTGTTGTTTTATTCATAAAGGAAGACAAGATGTTTAGAAGTGGTTTAAAATTATCTAGACTTTTCAAAAAGCACCATTTACTTGATCGGTTTTTTCAAGTAGAAAATCTTAAACATATCATCTTTTCCTTTTTGATCCTGCACAACAAATGCTTCTCTATAGCTTAAACATTTTTATTTTTAAATTTGTATTTTCCATTAAATGTATTCTCAAATTGAAATGCTAAATTTATATTTTATGTTAACTTCACCAGTCCTGTAAAATAAATGCAAATGCCAAATATCTGCAATTATTGACATCTGCTGGGCATTGTAATCTTCTCTAATACAAGGCTTACTCATTATCAATTTTATCCACCCTTATTTGACAAAGAATAACATGTATATGACAATATTTTTGAGGAAAATGATTATTATTTATTTTAACCAATTTTCATTTAATAAATAAGATTTAACAGATTTATTTTATACATTCCCACTACACATTCAGCTCTATTTTGTAAAACTGGTGATTACTATAATTCAAGTGGGAAATTCTGCTTTCAGCTGTGAGTGACTGACTGAAACTGTACTACACTTCCACAGTAAACACACAGAAAGATGGATGAAATCTATAAAACCACGCTATTCAGGAAAAGGACAAAAGGCAGAGCTGGACCGTGATCCCTACAAAGACAGTAATAAATGTCCTTTCTAAAACATGGCACACAAAGATGAAGCCAAACAGAGCAGAATGATTTTATAGAATTAAGGGATGAGTTAGGAGTTCAGGGAGGCAGAATTAGCTGAAATCTGGGAAAGAGCATTGGAGTGGAAAGAGTTAGGCCAAGAAAGTCTCCAAGAAACCTGTAGTGTCCTCTAGAATATGATACATCACACAAGCACGGGGTGAAATTGCAGAGGGCAAGCAAAGAATGAAAGGTGACAAAGCAGCAAGCATCCGAGGGCTCTGACATGGCTAGCAGACTCTCGAATTCTATCAAGCATAAATGGAGAGTTCTCACTGAACACTTGTGACATTTAAGAGAGACTCAAGCAGGGCCACCACCTTAAGAGTATGTTAATCTGGTTCTATGGTGAAAGTTTGATGAGATCTACATTAGCAGTACTTGCAAGCCTCAATAACTCGTCTAATTCACAAGGAACTTAAATGGCTACCCAAACCAAGCCCAATACTCTTTAAAGGAAGAGAACAAAACCTACCAGTCAATAAGATGACATTCACATTGTCCAGCACCCAATCAAAAGCTACAAGAAATGGGCAAAAAGGAAAAAATATGAATGATAACTGGAGAAAAATCAGGCAATAGAAATGGATACAGAAATTCAAGAAATTATAGAATTAGCCGGCATGAGTTGAAATTGCGTTTATAATACATTTTCCTCATCACTTTATTAAAAAACAAGCAAACAAACAAACAAAAAAAAACCAGGGGAAGGCGCCTGGGTGGCTCAGTGGGTTAAAGCCTCTGCTTTCGGCTCAGGTCATGATCTCAGGGTCCTGGGATCGAGCCCCGCATCGGGCTCCCTGCTCAGTGGGGAGCCTGCTTCCTTCTCTCTCTCTCTGCCTGCCTCTCTGCCTACTTCTATTCTCTCTCTCGCTCTGTGTCAAATAAATAAATAAAATCTTAAAAAAAAAAAAAAAACAGGGGAAAGAGAGGAGATACAGGCTTCCAGTAAGGGAATGAATCAGTCATAGTTTTAAAAGGGACAGTATAAGAAATACAGTCAATGCAAAAAACAAACAAACAAAAAAAACCCGTCAATGATATTGTGATAGCTTTGTATGGTGACAGATAGTATGCTTGTGGTGAGCACAGCATAATGTATGGAGAAGTTGAATCACTGTATTGTATACCTGAAACAAATATAACATTGTGTGTCAATTATACCCCCCAAAATAATAAATAAATAAATAAATAGATAGATAAATAGATAGATAAATAAATAAATAAATAGAAATATACAGTTGCCTAGTGAAGCACTCCAAAAATTGAAGTGAAATATGTCTGCAGTGGCACTTAAATTGAAAAAGCCATGACTTGTTTCCAGTCCTCCTTTAAATTTTAAAATATCTGAGTCAATGGAAATCTTTATTAAGATTAGAATGCTGCCTTGTCTCACTGGACTGTGATGTGCCTGACTTTTTATGGGTCTATCATTCAAATAACAATGATGCCATTTGGTTGACCACATAGTATAGGTAATATTTTCCAAAATATTATGGAGATGTTTTTTTAAGAATATTACAGACAAATAAAGATGCAGAAATAAATACCTTCTTTCTTCACATCATAAAGTGAAGTTCATATTTCTGAGTGTAGAAAAGATTTATTTTATATCTAAAGTTATGTGGTTATATTAAATCAAACACCAAACTCATTGACACAGTTAATTTAAAACTTTTGTATTATAATGAGTCCTACTTTTAGAATTTCATACTACTTTCATGGTAAGCATATTACAAGTGAATAGGAAAGAAACTGAAGTATAAAGTGGCTTCCATAGCTCTGTGACTATTGGGTCTGGGCATCTATCCTCCATCCTTTCTTCTCTATTCAAATAATTCAAAAATATACACCTCAGTTACCATGCAATATTATTACAATATTATTATTATTTTTAAAGATTTTATTTATCTATTTGACAGAGAGAGATCACAAGTAGGNCAGTTACCATGCAATATTATTACAATATTATTATTATTTTTAAAGATTTTATTTATCTATTTGACAGAGAGAGATCATAAGTAGGCAGAGAGGTAGGCAGAGGGAGAGGGGGAAGCATGCTTCCTGCTGAGCAGAGAGCCCAATGCAGGACTTGATCCCAGGACCCTGAGATCATGACCTGAGCCGAAGGCAGAGGCTTTAACTCACTGATCCATCCAGGCGCCCCTTATTACAATATCATTGACTATGTTCTGTATGCTGTACTTTTCATCTCCTTGACTTATTTAATTTATAACTGGAAGTTTATACCTCTTAATCCCCTTCACCTGCCCCCCCCCCACTCATCTCCTTTCTCACAAGTAGCAGTTTGTTCTCTGACAGATGGTAACTACACTTGTGGTGAGAACTGAGTAATGTATAGAAGTTTTGAATCAGCATGTTGTACACCTGAAACTAATATAACATTGTATGTTGACTATATTTCAATTATAAGTGTTAAAAAAGGAAAAGTAAACAAATCCACCTCAAGAAATATGTTTGAGAACTATGCTTTTTTTCTGGGGGAGAGAACAAGAAATAAGACTAAATTCTTCTCCTAAAGAATATCATAATACAGTGTTTTCATTTGTCTATGAAATCCTTTGTGTACATAGAAACCTATATCCCTATGAGTGAGGGGGACAATAAAAACAAAACAAAACAAAACAAAAATATAAAGGCTAAAATGCATCATTTCAATCAAAGTACAGCAGAGGAAGAGTTTGACTCTTACTGCTAGGACTAGAGATGTCTTCCTGTTGGGTGTAACTTTTGAATGGGAACTTGAATCAGAAATAGAACAACTTTAGGTTGAGCAAGGTGAGAAGGATCAAGCAACAGCATGGGTAATAACCAGAGATGTGAAAATGCATAGTATTTTCAGGGGGCGCTAAGAGCACTTAAGTGTAGTATTTGAGGCAAGGATTGGCCATGCTACTAGAAATGAATTAATTAGAATCAAGCTTTGGAGGGTTGTAAATTACTTGCTGAGGAATTTGCTCTCTGTTTTCTAGACAGTTGGGACCATGGGGGTATTTAAGAAGGTGAGTGACAAAACCAGATCTGTGTTAGGAGGAAAAATATGATTGAAACATAAAGGATTAATTGGAAAGAAAAGAATGAATGACTTAGTAATAAATTAAATTACTCTTGCTATAAATCACATAGAACAAAATGATCGAGAAGAAGTTGAAGAATGGAATATTAAACCAAAAAGTTTCAATGTCATTTGTTTGAAAATTTAATTCAGGTTTGTGGCTGAAATAGCCACATAAATATGAAGACATATATTTTTGCTTATAAATGTATCCTTATTGTTAAATCTTATTTTAGAATCTTGAAATTATGTTTATAATTTATAACCAATTGATTGCATATTAACAATACATTCCTTATTCAGTGTTGAATATGTGATAATGGATAATAGTATCTGTAATACATACTTCAAAAATATATGGACAGTAAAAGGTTATTTCATACATTAAAATAAGATCTTATGGTTTATTTGTAAGATCTTACACATTAAAAATTTCATGTAACATTAAGGTTGTCTTTTTGAATTACAGACGTGTCAGTCTGGCAGCTTAAATCAGCAATATATGTATTTAGCCTTTCTTTTCACCCTTAGTCTTGAAAATGTAGCTTTCAGCTGAAAATACATTCCTGTTTAAATCCAGGATTTAGCATTTTTCTTGTCTGCAAATGGTCACTAGCTTCTTAATCCAGGTAACATTTCCTCTTCACTTTAGTCCTTTGTTTTGCACCTGCAGAGGTTCACTGCTGATAGCAAAGCCAAATACAAAACCATCTGTCAGGCCCCAAGGGAATTTGTTCTTATTCACAGCATCCTCACGGTGTAAGGTCAATACTCCAACAAGATATGATTGAGTAAATAGGAAGAGAAATTGTCTCAAAGTAGAAACTACCAGCTGTCAATACAATCAATAATAAAAGAGGAGGCAAGCAGCCTCAAGAGGTTGTGTTGCACTTGGGAATTGATTCCTTTGCATGCTGAGGAGGGGTTTTAACTGAAGAGTAGCATTTGTTAGAAGTGGCATCATTTCATAGTATCTTTCCAGATAGAGTTTATAGCATCTCAAACACTTATTTCTGCATAGGTGACAAATTATATTCAAAAGGAAGGAAAAATAAAAAGATTTGTCTTCATATTTGGGGCTTGCTTAGGTTTGGGGTATAATCAGTAGAACATTGGCTCATGAGAACATTAATTCTAAATGGAACAAAGTTAAGTGTTAAAGGCTTCCAAGACTTAGGAAAGAGGGCAAGACATGACATAAATGGTAATAAATGTTATTTTCTTTGTCCAGAAGTACAATAACTTACTGAAGTATTTTAATACAGATTTCTAAGAAGAAATAATTAAACCTACCCAGTATGGTATTTTTTTTTAAGATTTATTAGTTTTAGAGAGAGAGGTCACATGCACAAGGGGGTGGAGGGGCTGAAGGAAAGAGAGAGAAATAGACACCCCGCTGAGCCAGGCACCTGCCATGGGGCTCCATGTGGGGCTGGATCCCAGAACCCTGGAACCATGACCTGAGCCAAAGGCAGATGCTTAACTGACTGGTCACCCAGGTGCCCCTAGACTAAAAATTTTAACTTTCTTTCCTTCTCCTTTCTCCTTGTTCTTGCCCATTTCTATACTACACAATTAAATATGTGTGATGGTAGGCATTTAAGTATGTTTTCTTCACTGCTATATTTTCCACTTTTACAGTATTACCTGACAGATAATATACCCTTAATAATTATATGTTGATTGAATGAATAAATGAAAGCTTAGAGCCTCTAGAAATGGAATTTGATATATTAGAGGAAGTTTAATAGAACAGTTTACAGTCTGAAATAATAATGTAATGAAGGTAGATGCAAGGAAGAAATTTTGATCCTTATCTCATGCCAAACACCAAATTTAACTCTAGGTAAATTACCCAGTTCATATACAAAAAGAACAAAAAAAATAGAGAAATGTTCTAAAAAGCCTTGCTAAGGGTAATTATTTTTTTATTCAAGAAGACAAATGTAGACACTTGAAATACAAATGTTATAAACAAAGTTAAAAAAGTATAAAAGAAAATATGGATAGATACGATTATATGAAATATATACCAAATAATTGTGTATATGTGAGTGTGTATAATATACACATATATATTCATAATTAAAATTAAAACTGGATAAAATTTCAATAACTTAAGGAAGACACTAAATATCAAGAGATAAATTGGTAATGGACATCAATAAGTAAACAGATTAGAAATACATTTACAAAATAATCCCAGCAAGGAGTTGTTCGGGATGCAAATTTTTGGAATGCCTTTTTGAAAAATAAATTATCTATCCTTCTTATAAGCCTGTTTCACAGTATTCTTACTAGTACTAAATTCTTCCAGAAAAACAAAGCAGAGTCACAGGTGCACACAGGTACACACTCACACACACAGATTTTGTCCGAAAGTAAAAATAAATTATCCAATTACCTTAATAAGTATTTCAATTATTACAGAAGTATATTATTTTCAACGTTTGTTGTTCCTTTCTGTTTTCTTTTTTTTTTAAGATTTTATTTATTTATTTGACACAGAGAGAGAGCATGCAGAAGCAGGGGGAGTAGCAGAGAGAGAGGAAGAAGCAGGCTCCCCTTTGAGCAGGGAGTCCAATGTGGGGCTTGATCCTAGGACACTGGGATTATGACCTGACCCAAAGGCAGATGCTTTACCGACTGAGCCACCCAGGTGCCCTTCATTTCTGTTTTCTATTTTGCAAATTATCTTCTTCATACCCAATATTGTCAAACTCTATCTTGAGTCTTTGTCTTTCTTACCATGTCAAGAGTTACATTTGTAGCAGTTAGCTTGGTGCCTAGGGGACCCGTGACATCTCAAACAAAACATGTTGGAGAACTAAAATCATTGTTTACTGTCAATGATTTTTGCCCTATTTTTGAAACTTGACTTAATTAGATCATCATTTTTAGTTATTTTTGTTCACAACCTGGAGTGGTAATTCACCCCTTCACTGTCTGCTACATAAATAAGCTAGCATATCCTGTCCCTTCTGCTAAACGTGATCTCATCTGCCCACATACCTGCCTTGGCGCTTGTGCAACTTGCTATTACCTTGAGGATTCTCATAGTTACTTGAAAACTCTTCCTTATTCATAACTGCTCTAGTTCTGATTTTTTGCTATATATGTTTGTCAGAATTATGCTCCTAAGGGACATATTTGATCATTTCCTTCTCTTGTTCATAAACCTTCAAAATTATTTTATTTTCTAACTCTAATCCTCAATGTACCATACTTATGACAGCAGTTGCCAAACTCAAACCTCAAGAACCTCCCAGATTCTACTCTTAAATGCAGTTAATTGGCTGTAGAGGAGCATCTGTGTGTGTGTGTGTGTCTGTGTGTGTCTGTGTGGTTTGTCTTTTTGATTTTTGGTGATCTCAACAAAAATCTTAAAATGTTAGGTTATGGTTAGGCTTGGATTAGGGTTAAGATTAGGATTCTCCAAGTGCATTGCTTCGGTTTACCACTTGGAGGTTTCTCTGTTAGGAACCCAGTCTTCTTTGTTAGATTTATTTTCTGCTCTTTCTCTTCCCAAACCACAGTCTTCTCCATGGAACTTTAATATCTGTTGTTTAATATATATAAGAGTCACTGACTTGGGCAAAAATTTAGAAATGCTATTTTCTGGGTTCGTATTTTTAATGTTAAAAACTCATTGATCCTATTATGCATTCAGCTCTGGAATCTCAATTGGTTGTGCAGGCAGCTCTGGGGCCACAGGAACCACATAGTCTTCTGGTTTCTTCTCTGGGGGAGAGCTGACCCCATCAACATTCTGAGGAGAGTGGAACTCAGGCTGCCCCCTAACATTTTCAGGACCTAGAGCACAAGTCCACATGGAAGATTACATATATTCCTGTGGCCTTGATTGTTAATTTGGATCACAAATTTTAGGTGGCTTCTGCTCTTTAAAGATTGTCTCATTTCATTTAGGCTTTTCTCCCTCTTGAATTGCACTTTCACATTTTCTTACTATCAGAAGAATTATTCTTTCATGACTTAGTCATAATGACAGGTAGGTTTAAAAATAACACGTGTTGGGGCACCTGGGTGGCTCAGTCAGTTAAGCGATTGCCTTCAGATTAGGTCATGATCCCAGAGTCCTAGGCTAGAGCCCTGCATCAGGCTCCCTGCTCAATGGGGGACAGGCTTCTTCCTCTCCCTCTGCTGCTCCCCCTGCCTGTGTTCCTCTGCTCTTTCTTTGTCAAATAAATAAATAAAGATCTTAAAAACAAATAACATGTGTTCATTATTTCAACTTTGAATATGTATTTATAAAATGTAAATTAAAGTAAATGAAATATACATAATGAAAGATATTTTATCTGTACTTTTAGTTGTCATCTACCTGTTAAATTATTAAAATTATCAGTTAAAAATAAAAAAGCAGGATACAACAAAATTAAAATGGCAAAAATTTTGCATAAGTCTATTTTATTTTATAAAATCAATTAAATACTATTAGAAATGTTAGAAAAGTAAAACTACTTCCAATCCTATGCCCTAAAGTTATCTGGTTACATTGTGGGGATATACTTCATGAATGTTATGTTTACAGCACATATATAATTTCAAGAGGAAGATGAATTGTTTAATATTATAAATGCATATCAACATCCACGTGCCACTGTTGTGAAAACCATTTCTAATTCATGAGTTTCTCTATCACAAATCACAAATGGGAACATCAAGATAAGTAAGAAAACAGTTGTTTAGAACCACCGGGAATCAATACCTAATTATGAAAGAATCTATTGCATTTTTGCTGTCTGAGAAGAAGGATTTGACAGGTTAATTAATTTGTCTTTCCTCTTATCTAAGCACATCCATCACTCAAATACTACATACATTCTGTATCAATATCTATCTTGAACATTGGCAGGAATACAATATACAAACTTCATGTCACCCAGATGGCAGTTGCATTTTATCTGGAGGTCATAGGCTCTTGCCCTATATGGAGGACTGTTTCCTTATGACCTGAAAGATGTTATCACTAGCACGGGTGTTTAGATTTTACAGATGGTGCTCTGTGAAGTGCTGAGTGCTAGACTCTGAATGAGGCTCCTGTGCATTCTTTCAAAAATGTATCTTAATATTTGTGCTTGTGAAATGTGCCTCCAAATTGCTGGTTCTTTCTTGCTGGTCCTTTCTTGCTGGGATGTGAAAGCCTTATCAATCCAATCCATAGGTTTCACATAATCTTTGGATTAAATGCTAATTTTTCAAGATAACTTCATGACCTTCATGAATTCTAAATTATACAAGAAAAAATAGACTCTCACTTTAAAATAAATCTTGACAGAAATGGGTAAGAAGTAGCTTTAGTTTTTCCTGGTAAAGAACGAGTGTTATTTATTATGGCCAGGCTGTCAAAAAATATGTACGTATGTATCAGTTACTTAAGTTTCCATTGATTTGATTCTTTAATTATTATATTCAGTAAATCCAATCCCTTAAATTTCCAACTTCCATCTTTACCATTTTGGAGTCCACAATCCATGACCTATTACCGAAAGTAAATCTTGTGAACATTTTAACTCCTTTGCTTTTTTCTCCCTTTCAGTCTTATCCCTGGAGAAAACCCGACTGACTTTCTCCTCCTGGTATGCTTGTAAGTGGTAAACACCTAGGAAAACAACAACAGCATGGAATGTTAACCAAGCTTACTTTACTTATTTTTTATTTTATTTTTTATTTTTTTAAAGTTTTTTTTGAGAGAGAGAGAGAGAAAACAAGTGCAAGTGGGGGAGGGGCAGAAGGAGAGGGTGAGAGAATCTTATGCAGGCTCCATGCCCAGTGCACAGCCCGACACGGGGCTCCAACTCAAGACCCTGAGATTGTGACCTAAGCCAAAAATCAGGAATTTGACGTTTAACTGACTAAGCCACCCAGGAGCCTCCAAGCTTACTTAGATTAACTACCAGAAATGTCAAGTCACCAAACACCATTGACCATTAATGCTTCATACTTCCCTTATGTGTTTGCTTCCTCACTCTCCAAAGCTACTGGTTCACATTTCCTCTTTCCACAGCTATTGCACACACATCCCCTACTTTTCCATTCAAACACTGGTATCACCTTACGTTTCAATGAGAGAAGAAAAATTATAAGAAGCCAACGTTTCATCTCACTGACAGCAAACAAGTTTTGTCCTTCCTCTTATTACAATGGACAGTTTGCTTCTGCTTTCAAATCCTTGGGCCTATCTGTATCCCATTCCTTTCTGCTAATTCAGTGACTTTCTACCTGTACTTTCTTCTGTAATAACCTGTGGGTATCAATTTCACTCATGGTACTTAATTAATCCTCTCATATGTCAACATACTCTTTGGTCTTCTATCATGCAACAAAATAAATTTTTCCTTTGCCCAATATCATCTTTAAACTATCTCTTTTTTATAGGTATCTTTCCAAACAAAAGTTAAAGAAAAAACCCTCTCTACTGTTATCTACACTTCTGCCACTCCTAAATTTGATATTAGTCTCCTTTCACTCTTCAATCCCCTAGTGCTCTGTTTTATATAATGCTCTGTTTTATATAACAGCTTTATGTTAATAACCTCTTCCTATCACTTCAGAGTTCCATACTATCTTATTAATTACTTGAGATATGCACTTGCATATCTTGTCAGTTCAAACTTATTCTTAAAGTAGAATACTTATTTCCCATCTCCACCTGCATACACAGAAGCTGCTTTTGCCCCCTATCTTTCCTGTTTCAAAACACTATGCTGTAATCTAGTTTGCAAACCAAAAAATTTAGGAATTTTTTGATCCATTTTGTAATACCATAACTTATAATAAGAAATATATATTTGGTCTTTGTCTCCATTTCTGGCACAGAGCTCCTAAAACCATTGGAATTTCCTAAATGATAAGAGCAATAAAATGATCTTTTCTCTTACTGAAGCAACTTTTGGTTCATACCTAAGGATGGGGTCTGGTCACCAGAGAAGCCAACCACGTGCTCAGACATGGAACTCTGAGTCCTCCCCTCTCCCATCATACAACCCCAGGCAGGGAAGAGGGGCTGGAGATTGAGTTCAAAGACAGCTAATGATTAAATTATTAATCCATAAAATTATTAATCCATAAAAACTCAAAAAGACAGGGTTTGGAGAGCTTCCAGTTTGGTGACATAAGAAGATGTGGGGGAAATGATATACTCCGAGAGGGCCTGCAACTCCTTGCTCTTTCCCCAGGCCCTGCCCTATTCATTTCTTCAATTGTTTCTGGGCTATATCCTCTTATAATAAAGCAATAATCCAATAAATAAGTATTTCTGTGAGTTCTGTGAGCCACTCTAGAAAATTAACCAAACCCAAGGAGGGGGTTTTCAGAAGTGCAGATGATAACGTAGCCTTGCAATTGGCATCTGAAAGTAGGGAGGAAGTCATCTAATAGGACCGAGACCTTAACCTATAGGATCTGGTGCCATCTCAGGGTGGACGTTATCAGAAATCATTTGAATTGACAATCATCTGGTCTCGAAGCATTTCTTTGGTGCTATGGCGCTCCTCGACAAACACATCAGAATGGGGTGTTCAGAATCCTTGTTTCTTTTGCTATCTGTATCCATTCAGTCAGCATCACTATTTTCTGATGCATGCTGATTCAGCCCAATTGTTTTTACCTCTGTTACTGCCATACTGTTTTCAAACACCATCATTTTTCATCTGAACATTGCAAAATGTTCTACATCTTTGCTATTCAGATCTATAACATTGGCAGGGATCTCCTGGGAAGCATTTCAGAAATGCAGAATTTCAGGGGTGACTGGATGGCATAGTCGGTTAAGCATCTGACTCTTGGTTTCAGTTCAGGTCATGATCTCAGGGTCTTGAGATCCAGCCAGCCTCACGTTGTCAGGCTCTGCACTCAGCACAGTCTGCTTGGGAATCTCTCTCCCTCTGCCCCTCTTGCCTGTGCTCTCTCTCTCTCTCTCTCTCTCTCTCTCTCTCTCTCTCTCCAAACTAAATAAATAAATCTTAAAAAAAAAAGAGAAAGAAATGCAGAATTTCAGACCCTGCCTCTCTCTAATCTACTTAATTGGAATCTGAATTTTAACAACATCCATCCTCCATGCAGTTTGTGTGTACGTTAAAGTCTGAGAAGCCCTGATCTATGTAATCTAACTCCTGCCCATGTCTCTGGGCTCATTTATTAGACCTCACCGATGGCCTATGAGGATGCTTCTTTCTCTTAAATCACCACATTCTTTCTCTACTTTTAATCTTTGTAGTGGTTGCACTCACTGTCTCATGATGCTTTCCCCTAATTATCAGTGGCTGCATTTTTCTTGCCATTCAAGAGTTTGGCTGAATGTTATCTCCTGACAGTGTTGGGATACAATTTTTAATGGGTCTCTCAGTGTTCTTCAAGTCTAGCTTTCCTATTTCTTCCCCTCTACCCTCTCAAGGATGTTTGCATAGCAGACAACCGTACCATTACAGAGAGTGTGCTCCGTTCTGGAGCAGAAGACAGGTTTGTTTGCTGTCAGGGAAGGAAATAAAGGTAATGTCTCCCTCTGAGCAGAAGTTGGAAAGATTGACTTCAATATTTTAAAAATTGGAGTTTCCCAGACTTAAATTTCCTCATCTGTGCCACAAACCCACTGTTAGCATAGCATCCAATTGGGCATGGCTCTGCATCACCCTTCTGGGACTGGGAGGCAAAGGGAACTGATTAAACATGAAGCTTAGGCTGTCTATTGTGCTCTGAGTAATAAAACTCTTTGCCTTCTCCCGTTATGTACAACTGTAGGTTGAAACAAATGGACTTTGGAAAGAAAGAGAAGACTAATAGGGGGTACATGAGTTCTGTTAAGCAACTGGAGCCCTGGAACTAGGGCGGCCAGTGAAATAGTGGAATATCATTTCCACACGGCAGTACTAATGTAACTGCTGGAAAAAGTTAATATAGAGTACTTGGGAGTTACATTTACCCCTTTTTCCCAAATGGTTTTTACAGTTAAACCACACTTCTTTGATTCTTCTTTTTTATTTTCTTTCTCTACTATCGAAACTAAACTGAAACCACACTGTTTTGATTATTCTTTTTTTTTTCTCCACTATTGAAACTAAACTAAAACACTTAGGTGTTTAACTACTAAAACACACCAGACTATGAAATGTACAAAAACACCAATCAGTTTTTACTTCATTACTGCTGCCTGAGAAACTTCATGGTTCTGAAAAAAACCCTGTAGCTTTTTATTCTTTAATGGGTTCTAAATGCTTGCAAGAGAAATTCATAATGAACTATGTGTTCCTCTGCATGGCCAAACTCTGTACAGAACTTTCAGATATGAAAACTTCATTATTTCAGTATCTTAATTAATAGCATTTTTCAAATATAAACAACAACCATAATTAAATTCATATTTCATTCAATTCCTACAATATAATTTGAAATACATTCATTTAACTAGCATTTATGACAAATTTATTGTATTTATTAGGTCTTTAAAGAATTGTGGCAAGATAATGTGAGAAAACCCACATCAGGAGAATTACTCATAGATAACTACTAGACAATAAATATGACAGGGATTGTTAGTTATTGTGTTAAACTTCATATTCCTTGTTAACATGGTGTCAGTTTGTATGTTGTTATTTTATTTCATATACATTGACCACCATTAAAAATAAAGTAATTGCAAGGAAAAAAAACTAAATGTAGCTGAACTTCTAAAACAAAAAGAGAGGAAAATGGTTTATTCACATTATCTAGGCACTTAAATTTCCACTCTTCTCAATGTAAGTCATCAGTAAGATATGTCTAACAAACATGCTACTAAAATCTCAAAGTACTGTGGTAGAAGTCAAGCATGTAGAATGAGAGAGGTGATAGTTCTGTTCAGCTCCTACTGGTCGACCACACATGCTGATATATTCAGCTTTAGACCTGTATTTTAAGAAACATGATGACAATTTAGAGAATAATGAAAAAGGTAAGAATATTCAAAATCATCAAAGATTGGGTAATGGAATTAAGAATATGTATCCTATACAAGAGAAAGCTCACAGTTAACTTCAACCACATGGGAATAATTGTCATGAGGATGCTGACTTGTGCTATACTCCTGGCTTGAATTTCTGAGTGTTGATAGGACAGTAAGGGAAGAAAAAATTTACAAGATTAACATTTTATCAGAGACTTCAATAATGTCATGTAGCAGGCCTATAAAGATCTGGATGATTAAGAGTACTACAGGATATGGGAACAGCAACTGTAGAATAGGGAGGCTAAATTGAAAATAGGGAAGTGGGAAAAGCAAGATTTTATACACACAAAATATGCTATGGATGTGTGAGTGTATCAACATTACATCAAGGAAATAATTATGAATTTATGCTCTTAAAATCCCTTTGTCAAAGGCGCATTCTAGGCATTCCTATGTAATTTATACATGGATAATGATTCTAAATCTAACTTTTTAAGATGTTGGTTTAGTAAGAAAAACTGCTTCTTCATATTTATTTCTAAACTACATTATTGTCAATAAATAGTAATAATCAGTTTAACTGAAAGTTATATGGAATAACACTCAGAAATGTTTTTCCATAACAATTTAGGAAAACTAATTGTAACACAGGAGCCCTGAGTAACTCGGTCAGTTTAAGCATCTGCCTTTGGCTGGGGTCATGATCCCAGAGGTCATGGGTTCAATTCTGCATCCAGCTCTCTGCTCAATGGGGAGTCTGCTTTTCCTTCCCCCTCTGCCCCACCCCCCCCCACTCATTCTCTCCCTCTCAAATAAATACATATAATCTTTTAAAAATAATTATAGCATAAATTTATGTTCTGTGTATATAAGCAGGATTTTGAAAATCTTAAGAGTAAAAGTATCAGCTGACTATTCAAAGGCAAATTATCTGCATTGCAGTTTACCTTCAAATACTTGTTTTGTCAAGTTCTGGTTGATATGTTACCACTGATTTTGCTAATTCACCCTTTTGTTGTCATCTTCTAAATTTCAAATATTTTACTATTATTATTTTCAAGTTTTTAGCAGATTATTTGAGGATAATTTCCTTCTACAGATGTCAATCATATAGCTATGGTCCCAAAGGTGTTTTTCTTTGTTGTTGTTGATGGTGGTGGGTGGTTTTTTTTTTTTTTTTTTTTTTGGTTATAATTTCTGGTAAAGAGAATCTTAAAAATTCAATGTTAGGTCTTTGTCATCTTGTGAGAATTGCATTTAAAATTTACTAGATGAGCTAGAGAAAGAAAATTAGCACAAAAGGAAACCAGTAAGTAAAAAAAACTCTTATGTTTCTGAAAAAAATCTATCTAAAGTTATGTGATATTTACAAAGTATATTTAATATATTACCAATATGTTTTTCACATATTTATAAGGAGGACACATATTATTATACAAATTTTGAAAAACCAGGGAACACACAAATAAACATTACATGATTATAAAAGTTGAGTTAAAGAGTAATAGTTGGAGCTAAAGTCTTCTAGTTCAGGGTTATTTATACTTTTAGATAACTAAAAAAGGTTTTACTGCAAAGTTGAAGAAACTGGTCAATTAATAATAATGACAAGTCTAACCAATTACATTAAATTATGCTAATATATACAATCTAATATATTTCCTTTCAAATTTTCAGTAGTATTTGGTAACTTTCTCTTATATTTGAAATTACGTTGTCAGTTTTCAAGGTCTTAGGTATTCACCAGTCTTCTGATTCTTTTTTTCAATTTCTCTTACTCTTTTATATTTTTAGTCTCACAGTGGAGGGTTCTAGACTTGCTTTTCAGAATGCATCCACTTCTTTAAAAATGCACGTTTTTCATGGGAAAATTCTATAATATTTGTTTCCAAGACAGTTTCCCTACAATTCAGACTTTATTCTGATTAGAGTAGATCTTTTGGAAAGGTATGTGTAGGTGTGTGTGGATGGAAGCTAGAGAAACTTGGAAACATTTGCAAAATCACTGTTCAAAAATGTGATAAGTCAGAGTTGAATTAATAAAAACGTTTATCAGGATTGAAGAACTGTCTTTGTTTAACTGCTATGGCTATGGGATAAAACTAATTTCTATTTCAAGACTTTTTAATTTTTTAAAAATTCAAGATATTTTCAAGGCTCTTTATTTACATTTTCAAAATATTAAGCTAAGAGAATAGAATAAATAAGACATTAGCAGAAGATCAAGTAAGGGTTACTGTCACTAGGAGGGGGGACAAAAGAGCAGCAATATATATGATCCATAAAAGCAGCAAAATGGTCTATTTATTTTACTTCCATAACTAGAGAACATACAAAAACATCACCTATAAAAACGTCTATTGCACTCTAGTTGTTCAATAAATATTTGTTTTAAAAAAATGAATGGATGATCCAATAAAAGCTTACTAACATTGAAAGTGTATATATCATATATTTCTACTCTCTAGAACTGTGATTTTCAAAGTTTCAGGCTTAAAAATATTTTAAACTTAAAAGAAAAATGTTGAGAACAGGGATTCCGGTGTAGTGCAGTTGGTTAAACATCCAACTCTTGGTTTTCGGCTCAGGTCCTGATTTCAGGGGTGAGATGGACCCCTGAGCTGTGCTCTTAGCTAGTGTGGAGTCTGCTTAATACTCTCTCTCTCTTTCCCTCTGCCCTTCTGCTGCATGCTCTCTCTATAATAAGTAAATAAATCTTTAAAAAATGTTGAGGACTGAAAAGGGCTTCTATATATATGTAGCATGAGATCATCTACTGTCCTATGTAAAATGATATTATAAATATGTATATATTAAATATTCTAAAAATAACAATGAGCCTATTACTATTGACATATTTTTACAAAAAATATTTTTCAATACAAGAAATTAGTGAGGAAATTGAATTGTTTTAAATTGTTCAATATTTTTAATGTATCTCTTTCCAGATAATTGTAGATATTCTTCTTTGATGCTACAACAAAACATAACAAGTAGCTGTTTCTTAAAATTCAGTTTCAATGTAGACTCTGAAACCTTATTAGGAGTTTTTGCAGTGTGTGACATTAAAATCCACTGGACACACATGCATTTCAAGTGGACATTTTAACTATGCATGATTTAGTAACGTAATATATTGATCATTTGAAAAGTAGTGATTTTTTGGATTATGAAAAACATTACTGAATGTTGACACATTTTATTAGAAAACATAAAAATGATTGTATTTACTAATGTTCTTATCAGAAAAGTATTTAAGCACTAGAAATTATCAAGCTCAGAGTGATTGATAACAAGTTTTTGCAAATTCTAATATTTGCTCTTAAACACAAATTTTAAGTATCTTTCTTAAATGTCAGGCTAAATTAGTTTATTTTTGAGAAAATATCTGCTAGATACCTACAGCTATATAACTACAGTCTCTCTTGGTCATTCTTTCAAACATAATTGTGGTTGACTTGAAAAAATGACTAGTTCAGTTCTCAAATCAAACAATCACACAGATACTTTCACTGAAGGCAACAATTGTACTTAGATATATAATGTAGTTTTTGCCTATTTTCCCTGCAGGTGTTCTCATACATAATAGTAAAAATGCACACCCAATATTGTCAATATTTAATATTTTTATATCTTCATTGAACATGAGAACTCTTTGTTTTCTGTTTTGTTTTGTATTTTTACAGTGAGCACTTGCTGATGAAAAACACATTGATTACTAGAAGTGCTTGGTGCCACTGCCTTGATTCATGCTAAGGCACCAGCCATTCTACTCACCATTGAGTTTGCAACTTTAGTGTACACATGAACACAGTGAAAAAAAAAAGCAAATAACAGTCTAGTATTATTATGAAGTTAGTTTCGATCTCAGGACCTCCCGAAAGCATTGTGGGATCCCCATACAAGTGTTTGAATCACGCTTTGCAAGCTACTTTTCTACAAGGTCATTGCATTTTATTTCATTTTCTCTACAGTCCAGTAAAAAATAGTTTCTGGGTGTATTTTTTCTACATTCTATTGTTAATGTTTGTAACTGTAAATAACTGTCAAATATTATGACTACAAACAAAACAAAACAGCATCTGACAAAAGCTTAAATTTGTGAAAGAACATGTGTTTCCATTTTCTTGACCAGATTGGACTGATATTGATTGTTTTCTGTTTATGTCGAAAGCAACATTTTATGCTACTTTGGACTTATTCTTTCAGGTTCATTTATTGTGCCATACCTGATTTTGTAACAGCACTGACCCCTCATTATCAGCTACAATTCTCGTATTGACGGGCAAAAATAAACTATCTCCAGAGCATCAGTTAATACATATGCCTGGGGAATATGCAGGCCTCATCTTTATGAAGCATTATATACATATTAAGTAATATTATTGATCTCTTATTGACTATTATTAATTAAAAACAACGCTTTTGTTGTCTTCATCATTATTTTTTGAATTATCATATCATTATGATTGGCCTCGTTTGAGGTACATGACTGTCTTTTAACTAGGAAAAGTCATGTTATCTGATAAATTTTATCCAATGGAGAAAGAACAGATCTCTAGGAAATGTTGGCACTGTCAGAAAAAGGAAAATATTTGGCTTTGGCCTGAGTTATTAAACAGGTGACTTAACTCTGTAATTTAAAAACATTGGCTCTCCAGTCCTTGATATCTTGGATATCGTGTCCAGTGAGCCAGGAAACAAGAATTCCAAGAAGGGTCCCTTAGGAGCCTCAATCTGTGGATTGCTATCCAAGTGACACAGAGAATGGAAGAGTTGGAGTACATTTACCACTGTGGAGCTTGCATGAGGGTATATAGAAACATAAACTTTAGTTCAGAAAATTATAATATTTTTTCTGTAATTATAATATAATTAAAAAATTAGAATATGAATTTTGAGTGAATTGACACAATTCAAGAAATATTGCATCTATAGTATGCCAAACAATGCATTTAAAACTGAAGTATTCATTGATGTACATGAATTCTCTGTATGGTGAAACCAAATTTAAAAAAATTCATTGTCTACTTTTCTAATGTCAGCTTGTAGCTACAGCCTGGAATATTGGTACACAAACCTATTTCTCTGTGAAAATAGAGAAAATCATCAGTGGTATTTGTGATGGCTTTGCAATGTGTCAACTTGGATGAGCTAAACTACATTTCCCAGGATGTTTAACAACTTATTTTCAGTTAGTCTGGGCCTTGACAGATTCTGCTGGAGATTTAAAGGGCGAAAGTAAAACAGCAGCCATTTTGTATACTTCCTAAAGGTTGTTTACCTGAAATGGCAGTTGGGTGTACAACTATTCCATATTCTCCTGCATCCTCCTTCAGCTTTTCTGAATCCTGTGCCATGTGTATGTGTTGTCCTTCATAACAAAGGACCCCCTTGTCTTCTATGAAGGTCAGAGGCAATTAAAAACTGACACAGATTTCTCTCTGTAGTCTTGGGCTCCAGCTCATGTGTGTGGGCGTCAGCTTATTTTTCTTCTTTTCACCTTCTCTCCATCTTCCTTTCCTGACTGCCTGCTATTCTCTGGCTTCAAGCTCCAACATCAGACATGCCAACAGATTTACAGAAACTGCTTAAAGGACTCCCATATACCCCTAAGGTCAAATCTCTGTAAAGTACAACTGCAGTTACTTTTACATATAACCAAAATTTGGAGGAGGATAAAATAAAATCTAAATTTACTTTATTCCTAGCATACTTAAACAGAAACTATTGTAAAGTATTTTCTCAAAATTTTCAGGTTTATATATGTGGTAGCCAATAATGGAATTGAAGAATTAGCAGAGTTTGCACAAGTTTTTAGAAAGTGTGTTAACCTATGTTAAATGCACTTTGGAAATTTTAAAGAGAAGAACTTCACACTTAGCAGCAACCATCTGTTGAAGAGGGAAGGTGACAACATTGGGAAAAATTTCCTTTGAGAGATAAGTTGATTTATTTTATCATCTTAGGCCAGAAGAAGCACAGCAGCAAAAATGGAGAATTTTATCTATTGTTCTAACCAGCTTCTAGGGTTACTACATCACTGATATTTTCATCATGCTGTCCTAGCTCCTGATAGAATGTGAGTTTTCCGAAGATAGACATCTTTTACAGGTTTGTTAATAAACTCCCAAGCACAAATTAAGTGCTCTGTAAGTATTGGAATGATGAAGGAATAAAAGAATAGGTAAATGTATGAATGATTGGAATCCATTCTTTTCCTCAGACTGTGTGATCCCATGGGAAAGAAACTCTATGAACATAAAATCAGCCTTAGTGCTCTTAACTTCATAGGAATTATCTTAGCATATGAATGCAACATAAATGTGTTACTCAAGCTGTTCAAAGAGAACATGACTGAGGAAAAACAAAACAATGCAAAATGGCCCCTTCTTTCCTGCTATAGAATGAATGCTGATATTACCCAAAATTCATATCTTAAACCTAATGTCCATGTGAAGTTCTTAAGAGGTGAGCCTTTGGAGAGTGGCTAGGTCATGAGAATGGAACTCTCATGAGTGAAATTAGTGCTCTTATAAATGAGGATATAGAGAGCTCCCCCAACACTTCTGCCATGGAAGGCTACAGCTCACCAGTCTTAAAACAGAGAAGAGAGTTTTCGTTAGAAACATCCCAGTACCCAGACCTTGGACTTCCAGTCCCCTGATCTGTAAGAAATAAATATTTGTTGTTTATGAGCCACCCAATCTGTAGGTATTTTGTTATAGCAGTGCAAACAAATTAGGAAAACTTCTTTTCTCTAAAGTTTATGTAATCTAGGCAGCTTCTCTTGATTTTAAAATCTTTTTTCACTAGTAAGCACTTCCTTGCATACTTCCCTTCTCTTGACTTATTAACTAAACATCTCAGTTTTTAGTTTCTCATACAATTCTGGTTCCATTTAATCTATCTCTTCTTTTAGCTTTTACAGTTATGAAGTTAAATCCAGTTTCATGGACAGCATATTAAAAGCCTATATTGGAACAATAAGAATTTTTACAAAAATTAAATAAAAAATGGCTTAAAAACTTAAATGTAAACTCTGAAACTGTAAAAATCCTAGAAAGAAAAAGAAAAATAAGGGAAAATCTCACTGACATTGATTGGACAAAGACATTTTGGAAATGACACCAAAAGCACAAGTAGAAATAAGTGGAATTACATCAAATTTTCTGCACAGCAAAGGAACAATTAACAAAATGAAAAGGCAATCTGTGGAATGACAGAAAATATTTGCAAACCCTTTAACAAGGCATTGATATCTAAAATAGATCTGGCACTCAAAAACATTAAAAGAATAAAATAGATATGAACTCATAACTCAATAGAAAAAAACACAAAAATAATCCAATTTTAAAGATGAGCAAAGAGGTTGAATAGATATTTTTTCCAAAGAAGATATATAAATACCAAACAGCTATATGAAAGATACTCCACATCACTAATCATCAGAGAAATGTAAGTCAAAACAGTGAGATATCATCTCATACTTATTAGGATGACTAGTCTCAAAAAAACAAGAGACAGGTGCTGGTAAGGATGTGAAGAAAATTAAAATTAAAATAGAACTATCCTATCATTCAGCAATCCCACTAATGGGTATATAGCTGAAGAAATAAAAAGTAGTAACTTTGGAGAGATATCTACACTCCCATATTCTCTGAAGCATTATTCACAATAGATGTGATATGGTCATGATGCCAGGGTCCTGGAATCAAGTCCCCCGTTGGGCTTCCTGCTCAGCCGGAAATCTGCTTCTCCCTCTCCCTCTGCCGCTCCCCCTGCTTGTACCTTCTCATCTTTCTCTCAAATAAATAAATAAAATCTTTAAAAAATGGATGACAAAAATGTGACATATACATAAGTGGAGTATTATTTAGCTGTAAAAAGACAGAAACCTTGTCATTTGTGAAAACATGGGTGGACCTAGAGGGTAATATACTAAAGTGAAATAAGTCTGACTGAGAAAGAAATACCATACAATTTCACTCAAATATAGAACCTTAAAAGCCAAACAAATGAACAAACAAAACCCAGAATCAGGCCTATAAATATAGAGAACAAACTGGAAACACGGTTTCCAGAAGGAAGGTGGCTGGAGGATGGGAAAAAATGGATGGAGGGGAATGGGAAATACAGGCTTTCAGTGAATGAGTATGTCATGGGAATAAAAGGCATAGCACCCGGAATAGAGTCAATGACACTGTAATAGTGGTGTATGGTGTCAGATTGCAGCTATATTGTGGTGGGCATACAGCATATTACCATAGAGAAGGTGAATAACCATGTTTGTTTTTTTAAAGATTTTATTTATTTGACAGAGAGAGGGAGATCACAAGTAAGCAGAGAGGCAGGCAGAGAGAGAGGAGGAAGCAGGCTCCCCACTGAGCAGAG
>LNAC01000355.1:2350449-2435294 GCA_002007465.1 Ailurus styani
AAAAAAAATAAAATGTAGTATGCTAAGCAAAATAAGTCAGTCAGAGAAAGATAAATACCATATAATTTCACTGCATGTGGAATTTAACAATGAAAACAAATGAGCAGAGGAGGGAAAAGAGAGAGAGAGAGAAATCAAGAAACATATTCTTAATTTTAGAGAACAAACTAGCAGTTACCAGAGGGAGGTGGGTAGAGGGATGGGTTAAATATATGATGGGGATTAAGAGTGCACTTATGATAAGCCTTGGGAGATGTATGGAATTGTAGAATCACTACACTATATACCTGAAACTAATTTAACACTGTATGTTAACTAACTGGAATTAAAATAAAAACTTAAGCAAAAAGAAAAGTGATTAATGCATTTGTAGAGTGGTGGGCCATCTAAAAAGGTATGACATATACTAGCATACTGTTAGGGGACACAGTGTCATAAATGCTCTACTTTTATTTACCTTTTGTCATAAATATTATGATTCTCTCTATAAAATCAGTGTATTTGAAATCATTATTAATATTGACCATGGCAGCTCATTTGATTTCTCTATAATACTAAAGTGGAAATAGAGATATGTTCATATTTATTCATATACTGGATGACATTTGTTACTGTAATGTTAACAGTTCTGTTTGAAAATTATGCAAACCGCGTTCTGACATTCAAATTAGTTTATTTTTGGCAATGTCATTCTGAAAGTAAGTGATATGGAGCTGATCCAGCTTTTGGTCAAATCTGGAATGGAAAAAAGTTCCTATAGGGTGCATCTAAAAGTAGATTTTAGAGCTTAATTGGGTGGAATGGGTTATGTGGTTTCATGGAAAATCAATTACTAATCTCTATNTGTCATTCTGAAAGTAAGTGATATGGAGCTGATCCAGCTTTTGGTCAAATCTGGAATGGAAAGCAGTTCCTATAGGGTGCATCTAAAAGTAGATTTTAGAGCTTAATTGGGTGGAATGGGTTTTGTGGTTTCATGGAAAATCAATTACTAATCTCTATTTTACCTTGTGTAATGCATACATTGATTGAAATATTTTTCAAGATTTTTCAAAAATTTTTTAATGTAGGACAATAAAAGATTTATGTCTTGAAAACTAAAGTGTGCAAAGTGTTGGCAAGGGCAGAGAAAACTGCTGCATTTATTTTTGACAAGAAAAATGGTTTAATATTCCTAACATACCTTTCTCACAAATCTCTTTATACAGAATGCATCAATCCATGAATGTCACTTTTGTCATTCCTTCTGGTAGCTCTATTACTATATAGGCACTAAAGTAGGTTCTGTTATAGAGAAGTGAAATCTTTCCTCTATTTCTTTCCTTAGCACACAACAGAGTTATTGTTTTTTGAGTATTTACCACCAAATAATTCTTGAGAATGTTATAGATTGGACCCATAGGAACTGTACTCTTTTTCAAGGAAAAATTTAGAACCACACCTGTGAAAAAAATGTCAACAAAAATTTCTTTATACCATGGTATATTCTGCTCCAAAGGAGAGACATAATTCTTCAATTAGTAAAAATTTTAAAAAGTTCTACTGTACCGGTTTGTAGGTTTTATCTTGAACCTAATTGATCTTTTTCTTTAAATGAGTACAGACAAAATAATTTCTGGTTATGCAACCCAAATTATTTTTGAAAGTCAGTTTGTCATCTTCCCAAGTGAATTCTTTCTCACAACTCACTATATTGTTGTATAATTTTATGAAAAAATGAGTCTATTTAGTATTTTCTCTTACAAAATAAGATACACGCAAGCATCACTTTTTTTAATTATTTTTTTCTTTTTACTTTTTGACTCCCTTTATCCATTTCTTCCAACCCCCAATCTAGTCTCTGTGTCAGTAAATTTGGGGTTTTTCTTGTTTGCTTTGTTTTTATTTTAAATAAATTTTAAGTAAATTTTTAAATTTATGTTTATTTTATTTTAACTAATATTTTTTAATTTTTGACATTCATACAGTATATTTCTTTTCCTGACTTATTTCATGTAGCATAATAAGCCCTTGAGGTTCAACCATCCATGTCACAAATCTCAAATTTTCATTATTTTTTTAATGACTGAATAGTATTTTGTGTGTGCGTGTGTATGTGTGTGTGTGTATGTGTGTGTACATACCACATCTTTTTTATCCACTCATCCATTGATTGACACTTAGGTTGTTTCCATATCTTGGCTATTATATATAATGCTGCACTGAAAATGGAGGTACATATAACTTTTTGAGTAATTTTTGTTTGTTTGTTTTCTTTGGATAAATACCCATAAGTGGAATTGGTGGATCATTTTTTGAGGCTATACTATTTTTTCATAATAGGTATGCAAATTTACATTCACACCAACAGTGCATAAGAATTACCTTTCTTCCAGATCATCACCAACAATTTTTGTCTTTTTTATCATAGCCATTCTAATAGGTGTGATGTAGTATCTCCTTGTGGTTTTGATTTGCACTTCCCTGCTGATTAATGATGTTGAACATTTTTTCATATACCTGTTGACCATCTGTACATCTTCTTTTGAGAAATGTCTATTCAGATCCTTGCCCATTTTTAAATCAGATTGTTTGGATTTTCTTTTTTTATTGGGTTGTATGAGTTCTTTAAATATTTTGGATAATAAACCCTTATTAGATATATAATTTGTAAATATGTTCTCCCATCAGTAAATTACCTTTTTATTTTGTTGATGGTTTCCTATGGTATACAGAAGCTTTTTAGTCTGATATAGCCTCATTTATTTATTTTTCTTTTTGTTGCTTTTGCTTCTAATGTCAGATTCAAGCATATATCACCAAAACCTATGTCAAGGAGCTTACCACATATGTTTTCTTCTAGGGATGTTATAATTTCAGATTTTACATTAAAATCTTTAATTCATTTAAAGTTAATTTTTTTATTTGTTATAGGTGGTGGTACAGTTTCATTAATTTTGTGTAGTTGTCCAGGCTTCCCGACACTATTGAAGAGAGTGTCTTTTTCCTGTTGAATATTGTTTTCAATTTTTTTTAAAGATTTTATTTATTTATTTGACACAGAGAGAAAGATTACAAGTAGGCAGAGAGGCAGGCAGAGAGACAGGGAGAGGAGGAAGCAGGCTCCCTGCTGAGCAGAGAGCCCGATGCGGGCCTCGATCCCAGGATGCTGAGATCATGACCTGAGCCGAAAGCAGAGGCTTTAACCCACTGAGCCACCCAGGCACCCTATTGTTTTCAATTTTGTCTTAAATTATCATTTAAGTATGGATTTATTTCTAGGCTGTCTCTTCTGTTCTATTAATCTGTGTGTCTCTTTCTTATGCTATACCATACTGCTTTAGTTACTATAGCTTTGTAATACAGCTTGAAATTAGGGAGCATGAAACCTCTGGATTTGTTCTTCTTCCCCAAAGAAGATTGTTTTGGTTATTCAGAGCTTTTTGTGGTGTTCTATGTGTTTCTTTGTCTAAAATTCTCTTGTCTTATAAGGACACAATTAACATTGCATTTCAAAACCTACCTTAATGACCTTATCTTAATATGATTATATCTATAAAGGACCTTATTTCCAAACAAGTTCAAATTCACAGGTACTGGGGGCTATGACCTCAAAATGTCTTTTTGGGGACACAATTCAACCCCCAATAATAAATGTCATGATAGGCAGATGCTGTGTGATGATAGTTATTCAGGATACATAATATATGGTAATCTGATCAGAGCCATCTGTTAGCAGGTAGACTTTTCTGGCAACTCAGCTTAGGGTCAAAAATAATGATTTCCAACCTTGTGAAGGAGAAAGTAGATAGAGGTAGGCTCCCAATCTTAGGGGCTCTTGAACATGGGCTCTTGTACATGGATAAAAAGAGGAATCTGCTTTTTAGTTAAGACCCAAAATTCCAGGATTAGAGTGCTAGAAATAATTATGGAACTGGCTAGAAAACATAAGTTAAGAATAGGATTTCTTCTACATATTTGAGTAGATAAGACACTTNGACACTAAAAGAAGTGTGAATCTGAAGTTAGGGAATGAGGTGGAATTTCTGGAGGGGAGGAGAGAATGATAAGTTAGGAGCCAGGTATTAAAAAGCACACATTAGGGCTCCTGGGTGGCTCAGTGGGTTAAAGCCTCTGCCTTCAGCTCAGGTCATGATCTCAGGTCCTGGGATTGAACTGCACATTGGGCTCTCTGCTCAGCAGGGAGCCTGCTTCCTCCTCTCTCTCTCTGCCTGCCTCTCTGCCTACTTGTGATCTCTCTGTCAAATAAATAAATAAAGTCTTTAAAAAAAAGTATTTCAAAGATCAATTTTTTTTTACATTTTGATTCTTTTTCGTATATTCCTTTTTTTTAAATTTCAATTTAATTGGCCAGCATAGAGTACATCATTAGTCTCAGATGTAGTGTTCAACAACTTGTCAGTTGCATATAATATCCAGAACTTTTTAATTTTTATTTATTTATTGCTGGTTTTACTAGAATTTATAAAACCAGAAACTGATAGATGGAAAAGAGATTTTTATTCATTCAGCAAATATATGTTGAATAAAAAATCCAGAACTTAGATATTAAGCAATACCCAAAATAGGGGCACCTGGGTGGCTCAGGTCATGATCCTGAGGGGATAGAGTCCCACATGGGGCTCCCAGCTCTGCAGGGAGTCTGCTTCTCCCTCTGAGCTCCTCCCCTCTCATATTCTCTCTCACTTTCACTCTCTCTCAAATAAATAGATAAANCCACATGGGGCTCCCAGCTCTGCAGGGAGTCTGCTTCTCCCTCTGAGCTCCTCCCCTCTCATGTTCTCTCTCACTTTCACTCTCTCTCTCAAATAAATAGATAACATTTAAAAAAAAAGGAAATATCAAAAATAAGTAAACGGTAAAAAGTAAACAATACTCGAGTTATTAAATAAAATATACATTTGTGTTACAATACCATATTAAACCCCAAAATATTAGAAATATATAGGAGAGAGGAAAGAGTGACTCTCTGGTGGCACCAGGGGAGTCTACATAGACAGTCACAATGCACATGGAAAGAACATTCCAAAATGAAGACAGCAGCCTGTGAGAAGGCCTTGAAACCAACAAGAGCCATGTCATAGTCACTTGTGTGATTTTTCTCTCATCCATCTTCTGCCCTTTCTTACTCTAGTTTGTATCACAAAGGGCTGACCCCCTTCCATATTTCCAGGTGCACTTGCTCACTGGTTCTGGTTACATTCAGCCAGGGGAAAGCACTAGACCAAGACCAGCAGGTGAAGAAGCCAGAATATTTCTTCTACTGTATCCACGTCAGATCATAGATTATTTCACTGATGGCTCCAGTTCCTGATTGACATCCTATCTTCATGTATTTTTAGTTTACATTAGAAAACCTATTATCCTGGACTCTGGTAACATAACCTCTTCCCTCTTTTTCTTTGTTCTTCAACATGATAGCTGTTTTTGTTACTAACTTGAAATATACTTTATCCTCCTCTATTTTTTTTTTTACCTTTTAAGCACTTCCAATATTTTGCACTGAAAGTATTTAGAGTGAGGTTTTTGAAGTAGTTCACTCAGAGACAAAGTATAAAAAGAAAAATGGCAGAAAAAGAGGTTTGGCAAAAGAAACTGGGGGAAAAAAAAAGTGAAGAACCAAGAAAGCCATGCCATGAGAGCCAAGAATAGTTCATGGAGGAACAGTCACCAGTGCACAACAGCTAGGGAAGACAATGTCTGAGAAATTTTTATTATTTTAGAAATAAGGAGATTACTGGTGCTGATAAGAAAGAATTAAGTTTGAGAAAGAAATTCAGGGAGAAATCTAAAGTTTGAATGTTCACTAACTGAGGAATGAGAGAAAGAGCTGGCCCCCAAAAAATCCAGTGATCAATGAAAAGTGTGAGTGGCTGAAAATTATCAACTTGTATGCTTTCTCTTTAGTGCTTCTCAGATGCCTGGGTACAGAAGAACAAAACTACAATTGTAGAGATGGTCCAAATTGCATATGTTACAAAGAAACACAGAAAGGAGAAGTAAATGCAGATTCCCAAAAAGTAGATCAAGTGACTAGCTATAGATCTAAGATGGGAATGTGAGGGGATTAATAACATGGAATAAAATGGTAATTATGTGGTGTTGAAGTATCGCACATGTATTTTAAATTACAGTAAAAATGTTTATGTCTCTGAACACCTCAAAGGAGGTGTTCTCATACTTAAGAGAAATATGCCAATGTTGTCTGAGGGTGTTTTAAGGCACAGTAAAGGCTAAGAAAGAAGAAATCTTTGAAGGAAATCCAAGTTTTAGTGAAACCTAAGATGGACATAAGAAAATTCATGAAGAGAATATGAGTGTGGGCATATTTATTTATGGTTGAATGGTGGACCAATTTTCCACCATGATGTGGGTTCTGGGAATGTTAACAGTTGAATGATCCATTCAGGGTTCAGCATTATAGAGCAGTGTGAGAAATAACAAAACAGGAAAAAATACAGCTCCAAACAACCTGTTTTTGGATATGGAAACAAAGATAATAGGTATGTAGGATTACATTTAACTGGTAGACCTATCTACCCTAAGTTTTCAAATATGCTGTGTTAAGTGTTAAATACTAGAGCATCTTTTACGCCTTTTAATTTTAAATATTCATGTTGATTTCCCTTACTCTAGCCTAATTTCTGCATGCATGTGTACGCATATCTGAACCAGTCAGTTTTAATCATTCTAAAGAATTTTCATTCCTCCCTGTGTCAGAATTTAAAGAGTGAGTAATACATCTTTATAAATTTGGTGCTCACAAAGAGAATTAAAAATCCCAGGAAAGAATTTTAAAATGGAGCAATCAGCAAAAGCTTTTCTCTACTCAAATTTGAAGTGTTTTAAACCTGTTTCATTAAGGTCATCTCTTCCCTTACATATCATAAGTAGGCTTATCGATAAATGCTTATGAAAGAAAAAATGTTATGCTGCCTTAACTATGTACTTGTACATTCAGTTACATTTTGATTCATAAAGATAGCAAGATGCTAATTATTATTTTTATGTTTCATTCTGGCTATATCTAATTTTTACACAAACTTGGTGAACCCTGCCATATGTTATTCCTAGATTAGTTCTCCTTTTGTCAGGTCTTGTTGTTTGTAGAGAAGCCTAATTTATTGAATACTAGCCAAACTGAAATATGCCACAAAGTATGCAATGAAACAATTGCAGTAATTTTTTTTAAATTTACTTATTTATTTGTGAGAAGGAGAGAACGAAAGCATGATAGAGAGAGAGAGCACAAGCAGGGGGTGGGTACTTGGAGAGGAAGAGAGAGAGAGGAAGAAGCAGATTCCCACGCGAGCAGGGAGACCCATCACCTAGCTAGATCCCAGGACCCTGGGATTGTGACCTGATCTAAAGGTAGATGCTTAACAGACTGAGCCACACAGACACTACCATTGCAGTTATTTAAAAATATACCTTGACTGGGGGCACCTGGGTGGCTTAATCAGTTAAGCGTCTGCCTTCTGCCCAGGTCATGATCCCAGGGTCTTGGGATCGAGCCCCGCATCAGGCTCCCTGCTCAGCAGGAGCCTGCTTCTCCCTCTCCCTCACTGCTCTGCTTGTGTTCTCTCTTACTATCTCTGTCACTATCAGTATCTCTCAAATAGATTTAAAAATATTTATATGTATATGTATACACATACACACATGCACGCACACACACACACCCCTTGGCTGATTGAATTTAAAGAAAAATAAGTAACAAAATGAAGTAAAATAAAAAAATAAACCTTAAAAATACTTTTCTAAAAAACCATGTGGATGAAAAACCCTTTGATTATTCATGGCATCATTTATTTCTTTCTCTAACTAATTTGAATAATTTCAGGTTAATAGAAGCTAAATATTTGGAGAATATTATCCTTAACCGTTTTTGCACTTTGTCAGTATTGCAGGAAATTTAGAGGAGCCTTTAAAAAATACCTCAAAGCAACATTTAGAGAAAAAAAGTCATAACCTTGTAGTAGTATGTGAGGGTAGAATACAGAAGTCATAAAATATAATTCTATAAATCAGTTCGGGTTCAGTCAAGAGAAGAGATGCCACTCTACACATTTTTTAAATATGTAAAGTTTTCATAGAACTGAGGTCTTACACATTTGTGGGAGAAGCTTAGATAATAAGGAAACCAAAAGGGAGGAATTAGAGAAAAGCCCACATCACACTTCCAAAATCAGTGATGCATGTGGGTACATTGGAACATGGAGTTCTGGAAGCTAGCCATGTCCAGATTTAACAGTGGGACTGAAAAGCAGACTATGTCAGTCTGTTGTCTCTTGTCACCAAAGTTTCTCTGAATTTTCATCCAAGCATCTGAAGGCAGCCAGGGCTTGCCATTGGTTAGCAGTCACCAATGTTGGAAATAAGAGCTCAGTGCTGTGGGAAAGGTGAGGACAAAGGAACTTGCTGGATGTCCTCTTTCAAGGACTCTAAGCACAGTGACCTCCAGAGAATAACACCCGCAGCTCAACTTCCTCTACCAAATTTTGCTTAGGTGTGTTTTCTCTGGACTCCTTCAGGCAAAGGTGTTCTCTATAGCATAGGGCTATCATTTCAGATTCCTTTCTTTTTTATTTTTTTGGTGATGATGATGACAACGACTGCTTCTGCCATCATATAACTCCATTAAAGAGAAAATAACATGAGTTATCATAAATACTGTAAAATGCCAATATGTATGTTATTTTTACTAACAATTTCCTGGCTTCAATGGATTACTCTGTTTCAATATTTGAAGAGGCTCAAGTATCAAAAAAGTGTTTTTTTGGATTTTGAACATATCAATTCTAGATGTTTTCAGTTTTACTTTTTAACATCTTGCTATTTCTTCTAGTTTCCGTGAAATGTATTTGATAATTTTTAGGCAATGTCATTCTTGTTCTCTTCAGAATGGGAGAAATCAGAAACAGAACTATTCATTTTGTTATGGGTGAGAAAGTTCCACAAATCAATGTGAATGATCCTTAGAGAAGTATTCGTCGAGCTGTATATAAATACATTTAGTTATGCTCTCTGTTTTCTGAAGATGTTACACAGAGAAGAAAATACACACGCATACTTATACACACATTCCAATGACAATAGACAAAACTGTTATATGAACTGAAAGAGGAACAACTTAGAAAAATGACAAAAACAATTTAGTGAAACTATGCCATTATGTTATTAATTTTAGATTGCTGCCTTTTATGTTGCCTTTCATTGCTGCTTTTCTTTTCTGTTTTTTTTTAACATGTGGCAGATACAAAGCTGTAATTTTGCTGTAAAACTTGCTTCAAGTGGGAAAATATTTCCTCCTTTATCTTATTTAAAGCAGTTTCCAGATTCAATTGGAATTTTCTAACAGTTTATTTATTAGCATACTGTAAAGACTATTTCCCCAATATTCTTGAATTTTTAGGTTAAGTATGTGCAAAAATTTCTTCTCCTATGTCTGACTTCTTCATTTTAGTTCTTCATTTTAGTTTGCATCAGTAAATTTCAACAATTTAGTCACACTTAGCCATCAACATTTACTTGTGTGATCTATAATCATATATGTCAAAATAATGGCTTCATAATTGTAATTAGATTGGGCCCAGTGTGATAGCCATGGTGATGCTAAACTTAACTTACAAATAGAAAGTTATGCTTGTTCCAGCTTAATAGAATACTAGAATTTTATTATTGTCTTTTGTAAACTCTAAGACAGTATTTCTGATCAAAAGGCAGCATTTCTCTAATTACTAATTCATAAGGAATCATAAATTCATCCATTATGAATCGTAATTCACGAAGTACTAAATCCTAGTGTGTGCTTTGGCCATCTCAAGATAACTTTTCTCATCTGCTCCTGGATGAAAATAAAAAAGAGCATAGAAATTTAGATGTGATGCGTTTTAATACGTCTTACATCACATTGGACAGAAAACAGTTACGTGGCCATGTGTACTTTACCAGGAGGGTGGAAAATTCAGTTTCACTGGTTGGCTTATGATATTGGTGAAATATTCAAGGTCTAAACTTATTTATTATTTGGGGCACCTGGGTGGCTCATTTTCAATGTCCTACTCTTGGTTTCAGCTCAGGTCATGATTTCTTGGTCCTGGGGTCAAGCCGTGCATCAGGCTCTGCGGGTCCTGGTTGTCCCTCTCCCTCTGCTCCTCCCTCTGTGGTCTCTTTCTGTCTCTCTCTGTGTCTCAAGTAAATAAATAAATAATCTAAAAACAAAATAAAATTACTTACTATTTAACTAACTAGAATTTAAATAAAACTTGTTAAAAGAAATAAAGAAGAAATAAAACAAATTTACTATCACATGTTCCTTTACACCACCAGGAAAGAAAAGAAAAATATTAGGCAAGTTATCTGAATGTTTCACATGGGAAAAATGCTAAAGACTGGTGGGTCCTTAGACGGCATGACAAATCTGAAGATTAGGTGTCATGTGTGTTGGGAGTGGGGGAGTGATTTGTTTATACAATATTCACAGTTTACCAACTGTGAAAATAATTTGATCTAATTTTCAGCTTTATGAGGCCATTGACATTTTATGAGATCTGGTACAGTCTGTGTGGAAGAGTAATACACACAGAGTAAAGCTGGAGAAATGTTTGTTTGCAGTCTAAATAATTCCAGAAGCACCCTCTGAGAATAAGAGTGGTGCGTGGTGACCTGACCAGGAGAACCAGTGTGTTGGATTTCTTCTTCATGATATCCAAAAGACTCAGAAAAACTAAATAGTCATACTTCTTATATAGAATCCAGGAGTGACCCTAATAAATGTGATGGGGAGAATTAGTCCACCTATCTTGATACCCCAACCCATAGTCTAACATGGGTGAAGTCTAGCATGAGGTGAATAAACATAAAATTTTCTTTCCTTATGCTAACAACCACCAAAAAATGCAACAGTATATTTGGAAAGCATAACTACCTGAAGACTTCAGTCAGTATTCCATTTATTTATTTATTTATTTATTTATTTATTTATTATTAACATATAGTGTATTATTTGCTTCAGGGGTACAGGTCTATAAATCATCAGTCTTATACAATTCACAGCACTCACCATAGCACATATCCTCCCCAATGTCCACCACCCAACCACCCTATTCCTCCCTCCCCACATCCCCCAGCAACCCTCAGTTTGTTTCCCCAGATTAAGAGTCTCTTATGGTTTGTCTTCCTCCCTGGTCCCATCTTGTTTCATTTTTTCCCTCCCTAACTCCCATGACCCCTTGCCCTGCCTCTCAGATTACACATAACAGAAGGATCATATGATAATTGTCTTTCTCTGATTGATTTATTTCACTTAGCATAATACCCTCTAGTTCCATCCATGTCATTGCAAATGGCAAGATTTGGGGGTTTTTTTGATGGCTGCATAGTATTGCATTGTATATATATACCATATCTTCTTTATACATTCGTCTGTTGATGGAGATCTAGGTTCTTTCCATTGTTTGGCTATTGTGGACATTGCTGCTATAAACATTTAGGTGCACGTGCCCCTTCAGATCACTACATTTTATTTTTTAATAACATAAATGTTTAAGCCTGTGAATTTACCCTCAGGAAAAAAAACCCTAAATTATCTTAGTTCTGATAAGTATTTTCACATTCTAATTATTACCATAATACTGTTTATCAGNCTACATTTTATTTTTTAATAACATAAATGTTTAAGCCTGTGAATTTACCCTCAGGAAAAAAAACCCTAAATTATCTTAGTTCTGATAAGTATTTTCACATTCTAATTATTACCATAATACTGTTTATCAGAAACTTGGCTTTTCCTTGAGCTTAAGGATTTCCGATAACTGGCTATATCTTAAACTTGATTGTTTTTAAAACTTTGGGTTGTTTAATAATAAAGTTTAATTTAATATTTCTCTTGTTGAGTTATGCCCATTATGAGAAAGCTTGGCAAGTTTTATATTTAGGAATTAATTGGTACTTTTATCATTACCTAATATGGATCAGTCCTTTCACAGGTTCTAAATTGATTTAAACATATATTATCTAATTACGTGATTTATGATTTGAGATAATTCTTATAAATAATATACTCTTTTTCCTTATTTTTGCATCCTTATTTCTTTTATACTTAATTTATTTGACAAACACCAAATTTCTAACAGCTTATTTTTTCTGTTTTGAAGTTCATTATGTACAAATTTTATTGATTAATGCAAATATATACAAAATTTTGTCCCATATAAAAATATCTTTTTACTATGTGATTATTCTTCTAAAAACAACTTTTTGTCTGTTATATATAATTTAAAACCTGATTACTTTGTGTTGTGTTTGGAGGTTTTTTTTTTTTTTCCTACCCCTCCATTTTTTTTTTTCCTTCCTGTTAGCCATGTTTATCTTCTATATGTGAATTCCGTTAGAATCCTGCTCTCATATATTTTAATGCATGCTTGGATCTCACATACTGGTCTTATTAACTTCCAGTTAATTTTCATTCTAATTAAATTTTATTCAGCTGTCCTATGGAGGAAGATTATGTCTTCAATGTCTCCCTTACATACTATTTTGAGTAGATGAGTATTGTTTATTCCAACGTAATAGGACAAAGCTTTTTTCTTGCCAAAAACCAATAAAGAAACAGGAAATCCTTCATAAAAACTGGTATGAAATCCAGCTTCTTTCCCTTTTCTTTCCTTCTCCTTCTCTTCCCTTCCTTTTCTTTTCTTCCTTTCCTTCTTCCCCTCCTCCTTTTTCCCCTCTTCCTTCTCCTTCTTCTTCTTCCTCCCCTTTCTCCTTCTTCCTCTTCATCTTTTCCTTTTATTAAGTTAAATAACACACCCTAATGTAGCTCTACCCTTCACTGGTGCCTTTGGCGTATAGGTGAGGCTCTATGCAGAGTTCATATGATAAAACATGGGTCTAGAATTTCCTCCCTTCTTCTCTGAAGTCTTTATTCACAATGGCTTCATTTTGAGCAGTATCTACCAAGAATATTCTGGGCCATACGTAAATCCTATAGGGCTCATTGTGATTGGGTCTGTATATGTGTGGGTTCTGAATAGGGAAAAATAAAAACTATGTAAGGAATTCTTTACTTATATATTATGCTTGTATTACATACTTGTGAAAATTGAATTCAAAAAAGTATTTTTTTCATCAATATTGTTCAGTGGTTCATCAATTTATTATATGTCAGGATAATCTAGGACTTTCTCTTTTTAATGAAAATGATTGAACCCAGTCTGAGTATATTTTGGATTTTTAGTTCTGGCATGAACTCTTTCTTCTAAATACATTTTTTAAAGATTTTATTTATTAATTTGACAGAGACGGAGAGAGCACAAGTAGGCAGAGTGGTAGACAGAGGAAGAGGAAGAAGGAGGCTCCCTGATGAGTAGAGAGCCAGATCTGAGGGGCAGATCCCACGACCCTGAGGTCATGACCTGAGTTGAAGGCAGACGTTTAACTGACTGAGCCACCGAGGTGCCCCTCCTCTAAATAGTTTTAATTAATTTTTTGTTTGGTTTTCATATGAGATATTTATAAATCCACTTGCAGTTGTAAGATGTGATACAGAGAGAGCTTATGTACTCTTTACCCTGTTTCCTGGAATGGTACCATCTTGCAAACTATAGTTCAATATCACAACCTGGATATTGACATTGACACAGTAAAGATGATAAACTAAGGAGATATATTGGTGTTTGGATGATCAGAATGGCAGGAAATTGGGATAGGAGACCAAGAGGGGTGAATCTTGAAATCCCAGTATAAATTCTTAAAATGATAACTGACTCCAATACTTGCACATGAGTAAGCAGACAATCCAAGGAACACAGGTGAAAGCAAGAAATGTGATGTTTAAAAGCTGAACAAAGACTCCAGGAGCTCCTTGGTGCTAGAGTGGTCAAGTTTCTAGAATAAACGTGAATATCAAGATGTACCAACTAAATGCAACATGTGTTCCTATTAAGACACAGAGACGATAAAATAAGGCAATCTAGAATATTTTTTTAACATTTCAGAAAGAGATGGAGTTATGACTACTGTAGAAAAATATTTGAGAATTTTCTGATGTTAATGATATAGCTAAAAAGAGGAAGCTCATGAACCATGGGAATATAAATAAAATCAGAGTGAGGAACATCATAGCAAAACTAAAAAATCAAAGTAACGACTAAAATCTCCAGGCAGCCAAGGAGAAAAAGGGAGGTTACCTTCAAAGAGACAATATATGAAAACAAAACAAAACAAAACAAAACAAAACAAAAACACTCAAAAATGTAGAAGAAAAGGCAATAGAATATTATTTTTAAAGAGCTGAAAGAAAGTTCATGCTGATTTACAATTTTGTGTCCCCATATAACATCTTTAAAAGTGAAACAATACTGAAAGGATTTTACCAGAAGAACAGTGCTAGAACTGCTATCAAAGAATTCTTCAGAAAAATGGAAAATAAACTCAAAAGGAAACTCATCTTGTATGAAGGAATTAAGAGAAATAGAAAGACTAAATATGAGGGTAAATCTATATAATTCGCGATATATAAAACAGTGATATCTTATGGGATTTAAAATATATACAGATTTCAAATACTCAGCAACAATAGCATGCAAGTCAGATGAGCAGAAAGTAGCTAAAATGTTAGAAAGCCCTTGTATTTTTACTGGTAGGTCAAGAATACTAATTTTCATTGCTAACATAAACTTTTAAAGTAATACGAAGTATATAACCAACCCACCAACAGAGAAAAATTTGAGCGATATAAAACATTCAGTACAGACTAAATGGAAGAATGAAAAGAAGAAACTAGACCAACACATATATGGACAATGTATTTAAACAGAAATTCCCAGGCAAATTTATTGGGGAAAAGAAATTCTTTTCAATAAATAGCACTAGAAATATTTAAGTGGATGCCTATAAGAAGAAAATATATTCATCAGTGTTAAATTATTCATTATAATAAATACGGCTGGGTTAACAAATTACTTTTTGTTTTCCATTTTCTAATATTCACTCTTGAAGCACAGGGAGTATTTCCATTTTAAATGAAAAGTAGGAAGAAAAAGTTACCTCCAAATTATGAATCATTGTTTTTTCCTTACTCATAGACGATCATGTGGAAATTAAAGTGAGAACAAGGAGATATGTATTAGTACCTCCAAAGAGACATCTTCAAAGCAGTTTTTTTTCATGAAAATGTTGCAAATACATTTATAATGCCAATATATTTGTTTAAATTTCTGAATGGCAATAAATTTGTTGTTTAGGTTATATCTATGTTATTTCTTAAAATATTATATTAAAATGACAAATCTAAACTTACATATACATAAATCTACATCTCAATTTATTTACTTTAATATTTACTACATATGACTGTTTCCCAAAGGAACTTCTACCTCTAATATCACTTCCTCATTCATCTTTCAAGATTAACCAATTACTTAAAATGATAACATTTTCTCAGTATATCATTTTACATATAACAGCAAATATTATATTTTATCAACTTTAGTATATTCTCGCTATTATTTTCTAACTCCTCCAAAGAAGTTATTTTAAATGGAATTAAATCCAAAAAAACACATATGTATGTACATTCATACACTTACCATACAGATAATTGTAAATTCACAAGCATGTTGAATTTTAGTAAAATGATGATGAAAACTTTGAGGAAAGTTGGCTTTCACAAATTTAAAGAGATAAAGTTTACTACTTCCAAATACTTACAGCAATTTGAACTACTTATGAAACATTTCCAAAAAGTAAGTTGACCACTTTAGGTGGATACATAATTTTTAAATTATATTATTTATTTACATATAGATTATTATTAACAATAATAAAAAGTGACAATATTACTTATGGCCTATTAATACATGCCAGTCACTTTACTAAGGACTTTATATAAATTATTCCTAATAATTTTCATAGCAATATTTTATAGGAAGGCATAGTTAATGTATTTATTTTTCAAATAACAAAGGACAGGAATAAAGTGACTTGCTCTTGTTATCCAGCTAATGATAAAAATTAAGACTCAAAACTAGTCTCTGCTATATTGAAATTTAGCTTCTCTATATTCTCTATGATATATTGTTAAAGTTCTCCAAATCTTTCTTTTGTGCCTAAGTTGACATCCACCTATGCTATTTTACAATATTTGTTTGCCTAGCAAATGATTTCTTTGAAAAATAAAACTTCGACTTTTCAAAAATTAAATGTCAACCCAAACTTTCCAAATGATTAGACCTATGTATTAATGGAATATGATTTAATGAGATGTTACCTACTGAGTTTAGCAAACAGAAGAAAGAATTAATGAAGTTCTTGGATCATCAAAGATTTGACTGTTACCCTAACTTACTGTCTGTTGCATGAAATAACAATAACAATAGTAATATACTTGAAATAAATAGTTTAGTACTGTATTTGTTAAGTTAAAATGAGACATTTAAAATTCCCAACTGTTTACAAATATCATATGATTTCTCTCATGTGGAATTTAAGAAACAAAACATGATCGTAGGGGAACAAAGAGAGAGGCAAACCAAGAAATAGACTTTGAACTATAGACAACAAACGGTTACTAGAAAATAGATGGGTGGGGAATGAGTTAAATAAGTGATGAGGACTAAGGAGGGCACTTGTGATGAGCACAAGGTATTGTATGTAAGTGTTGAATCAGATTTTTACACCTGAAACTAATATTACACTGTATGTTAACTAAGTGTTATTTAAATAAAAACTTAAAAAAAAGAAAGTTTACACACAGAATAAAAAAAAGGAAATCCCCAACTTTTTGTGTCTTAATATAACAGAAATTTATTTCTCCTTTAACTAAAGTTGAAAAGAGTTGCTCCTTATTTGTAGCAGGAATGGCAAGATTTTATGGACTGTATTTCACATTATTTGGAGATGGAATTTTTGAGAATTTCTGATATTTTTAACCTGTTCCATATTTTTCATCAACAGTAGTGGTTACAAAGGAGATAGTGTGAAGAAGATAAATGCACACCTTAACATCTTAAGGCAGAAAATTGTCATTTCTGATGCTCACTTTTTTAATTGTGAGTATATCTTACTTAGAAATAAGGAGTAGTAAATACAGTACTTGAGGTTCAAAAGTTTGAGACAAAACTGTTTACTAGGGACGGGGACACACATGTTTTATCTATATCCAGTTACCTCTGCCACAAGGAGAACTCTGAGGCTTAAGAATGTACATGTTTTATTAGTTAATTAATTAATTAATTTAAGAGGAAGAGAGAGAGGCAAAGTGAGAGAGAGGATTTTAAGCAGATTTCCCCTGAGTGTGGAGCCCTACATAAGGTTCAATCTCAGGACCCTGAGATCATGACCTGAGCCAAAATCAAGAGTTGGATACTTAACAGACTGAGCCACATAATCATTCCTACACCTGGACTTTCTTAAGTAAATGAGTAATCAAAAAAAGTGAGGTGAAAATGCTTATAATTAAAATGTACAAATTTGTTTTGACACAAGCCTTTGTTCAAAAGACAAAGCTTTGTCAGGACATAGAATTTGGCCATGTAAAAGTAGTGTAAACTGTTTAGTTCAAGACTTGAAATATAGGGTTTGCCTGACTTATCCAGTCACAGCCGTGGTAGTCATGATTTTCTTGTTACAGGAAAGAAATGTAGTAATGGTCCTCAAGAGAACAGGTTTACAATCCTAAGAAGTCCTTGTTATTTCACTCATTGATCTCCAGTGGCTGCCTGACTGGAAATATACATTACAGGAAGCTGATGGAACTGCCAAAGTGATGGAGAAGCAAGGTGCTCAGTGTTTCCAATGACATAATGAAGATATACACAGCCAGAAGGGAATTAGGTAGCTCCACATCAATAATATAAATCAAATAATTAAAAATATTTCATTCTATAAAACACGAGGCTCTATTTTATATCACGACTCCTGTGCAGGATTAAATTCTCCGAGTATTGTAAGGATTTCAAACTTCTTTAGGCTAATTTGGATGAAATTAAACACATACATCATTCTAACAAATATCTCCCAAATGATTGTGAACTTTAGAAATGAGAAAGAGATTAATGGTAATGTATTTCATATTTGTGTTCTCTCTGTAATGGTTCAATTATTTTCCCATGAAGTATTTATTATTTCTACCCAACAGACATTGGTCAGACTTTTAATAGACATTGTGGAAAGTAGTATAAAAAATGACTTCCAAGTACAATAAATTTAACAGCTATTATTTTTCTCATTGTCTAAGTGACAGACCTAATAACCCATGTCAAAATAACAGGGAAAAATAGAGAGGTAGTACACAGGTCTTGTTGTGGCTCAAAAGTTATGATTAACAGTTAGTGACAAATGAAAGCAGGAAAGAAGTTGTAGGAAAAGAAAGTATAAGATTACCAGAAGGAAGTTCATTAAACATGTGGCAATAGTTTTCTTCAGAAAATCAGTGCACGTCAAAGACAGTCCACAACGGAAAAGATAGTAACTTAGCAAATATGTTCTTGCCAGTCTAATTTATTAATCAACAAAGCTTTGAAAGACTGAAACTAAAGATACATTGCAATTATTTAATTTCTGGTACTTATGTATATATAAGGGTGGATAGAGAAGCAAAAAAACATGCATAACTATGTGAAGTCATTATCAGATATTTTCCTTTTGATTTTTTAAGTAAACATTTTGATTGAAAAATAGTTTGCTGTTATTGGGACAATTTTTCAGCAAACTGTGAAATTTGAATATAATGTGAAAAATTCCATTAATTGAATTCTATAATCATAACTATGTTTATGTTTAGAGTTTATGTTCATATTTTTGTAGTGACAAAAACATTATTAATAGGTAAAAATAACATCCCAGAGCATATGTCTACAGTAATTTTCATGAGAGTGGCTTAATTACTGTAGTCATCAAATACCTCAATTCAACAAAACATGTTTTTTTCTTCCTCCTTTTCCAGCCATACCATTCATGTATAGATTCATTCATCATGTATAGATTTCAATTTGGAGTCACAACCTTTAATCCGAAGACTTAGATATTAATCTCTGTGAATTTATTACCTTAATTTATCAGGGTAGGTTTTTTTTCTTCAATTTTTAGCATATAATTCAGACAAATGATCTCTCTCTCTCTTTTTTTGCTTTTTAAAGGACAGCTTTATTGAAGTATGATTGATTTACAAAAATCTGCATATATTTAATGTATACAGTTTGATTAGTTTGGTCATATACATATACCCATGAAACTATCACTATAATCTAGGTAATAAATATTATCTATCACCTCCAAGAGTTTCCTAGTACCCTTTTGTGTTTTTGTTTGTGTGTTTTGTGTATGAATCTGGTAAGAAAACTTAATGTGAGATCCACACTCTTAAATGTTTTAAGTACTCAGTGGAATACTTAAGTACCCATTAACTATGGGTACTATATTATATGGCAGACTCTAAAATTTATTCATTTGTTTACTAAAACTTTATACCCATTGAACAACATCTATTGATTTTTCCTTGGCCCCATTCTCGAGTGATCACATTCTACTTTCTGCTTTTTAAATCATTTTTCTTCTGTTACTGTTTTTCTTTTCCAAGGAATAAGGTCTTTATCACTATCTTACTTTGTCTAGCATTGTATTATCTAATTTACTTTGTCTACTATTGTATAATATATAATACAATTTAATAATTTTTAAATTGATGCTGGACCAGCCTTATCAATAATTAACCAAATCTCCTATTATAGTTTATTATTAACTCACAGAAATAAGGTAATTTATCCAAGGCCATTCAGTTAATTCCAGAATTATGGTAACATCTTAGATATTTCTTTTATTTCATATTTAAAATCAACTTTAAATATAACTTATATAGAAATTGAAAAAAAGTCTTCAGTAGAAAGCACTTTCAGAATATATACATTTAATATTCATCAATCCAATCAAGGCACAAGACCTATCCAATGACAAAAAATGTTCTCTTCTGCAGTTTCCTATCATGCTCCCTACCCCAGATAACCACTGATTTGGTTCTTGTCATTGTAGATTAGATTTATATTTTCTATGATTACATATACATGGAATCATATAAATCATACAATGACAAATGAATAAAATTCATATCACTGAGTGTTTTAGATGTTCCTTCCTTTTAGTTGCTAAGTAGTGCTTGAGTGTTTGGATATACCACAATTAGTTCCAGTTTTGGATTATTCTAAAAAGTATGTTATGAATATGTACTTATGTAAAAGCTCCACTTACCATATTGAGGAAGTTTTTTTCTATTTCTCATTTGCTGAGAGTTAAAATGCTTTTTCTATGCTGGTTGAGATTATCTTAATATTTTGCCTCTTTTCCTCTGTAAGATGGTCAATTACATTGATAAACATTGGAATATTAAACTAACCTTGCAATCATCTGATAAACGCCACTTGCTCTATTATTATCTGTTATATTGCTGAATTTCATTAGCTAGTATTATGTTCATAAGAAATATTCAAGAAGATTTCCTTCCATGTTTTATCCTTATTTTTTTCTTCTGGTTTTGCTGTCAGAGTAATCCTGGTTTCTCATAGAAATATTGGAAATATTTCCTTTAGAAAGACACATAAATAGACATTCAGTGTTTACAGATAAGAAGAATTAAAGCTTTTAAAATCTTCATACTTCCCAAACAGATCTACAGATTCAATGCATTCCTATCAATATCCAGTGGCATTCTTTACAAAAATAGAGAAAACAATTCTAAAATTTATATGGAACCACAAAAAATCCTCTATAGTCAAAGCAATCTTGAGCAAGAAGAATGAACTGGAGGCATCACATTCTTTGATTTCAAAATGTATTATAAATCTATAGTAATCAAAACAGTGTGGTACTGGCATGAAAGCATGCTTATATATCGGTGAAACAGAATACAGAGCCCAGATATAAATCCACACATTTATGGTCAAATCATCTTTGATAAGGTTGCCAAGAATACACAATAGAGAAGTCAGTCTCTCTTCAATAAATGGTGTTTGGAAAACTGGATATGCCCATACAAAAGGATGACATAAGATCTTTATATTACACCATATACAAAATCATATATTACACCATATACAAAAATCAAAATGTACTATAGACTTAAACATAAGACTTGAAACTGTAAAAGTACTAGAAGAAAACTTAGGGGGTAAGTTTCTTGACATTGGTCTTGTCAAAGAATTTTTGAATACCACACCTAAATCACCAACAACAAGAGGAAAAATAAACAAGTGGGGTTACATCAAACTAAAAAATATTAACACAGCAATGGAAACACTTGAATCAAGTGAAAAGGCAAATTACAGGACAAGAGAAAATATTTCCAGCCCAGATATCTGATAAGGGCTTAATATCGAAAATATATAAAGAATTCCTACAATTCAATAGCAAAAAATCCCAAATAACCCAATTCAAAAATGGTCATTTGAAAAGACATTCTTTCAAATAAGACATAAATGTCCAACAGATATATGAAAAGGAACTCAACAATACTAATCCTCAAGAAAATGCAAACTAAATCCACCATGAAATATTACCTCATACTTGTTATAATAACTGTTATCAAAAAAGATAAAAAGGCAACAAGTGTTGGAAAGGATGTGGGAAAAAAGGGATCCTTATTACACTGTTGGTGGGAATACAAATTGGAATAACCATTTTAGAAAACAGGAGGGAGTTTCTTCAAAAAATTAAAAATTGGAACTATCATAATCCAGCGATCCCACATATGGCTGTGCTCCAAATGAAATGAAATCAGTACCTTAAAGAAGTGTCTTCACTCCCATGTTCCTTGCAGCTTTGTTCACAAAATCAAAAAATGGAAACAACTTAATGTCCATCAACAGATGAATGAAAAAATAAATTGTGGCATATATATGCAATGGAATATTATCAGTCTTAAAAAGAAAAAAAAGGCATTTCTGATAACATGAATGAAACTGGAGGATATTATGCTAAGTGAAATAAGCCAGACTTAGAAATTAAATATTATATGATCTCCTTTATATTATGACTCTAAAATAGTAAAACTCATAGAAGCAGGGAATTGAATGATGGTCACCAGAGGTGGAGTGTGAAAGGGAAGGCAGAAATGAGAAATGTTGGTCATAAGGTACAAATTTTCAGTTATGCAAGATAAATGAGTTCTGGAGATCTAATATACAGCACGGTGCTGATAGTCAACAATATTGTATTGTATATTTAAAATTTGCTAAGCAGATAGATCTAATTAAATCTTCTCCCCACACACAACGAGAATTATGTAGAGGTGATGAATAAATTATCTAGCTTGATTGACCTGATCTTTTCACAATGTATACACATATATCAAACATATATCAAAACATCAAGTTGTACAACTTAAATTTGTACAATGTTTCTATGTCAAAGATATCTCAAAAAAGTTTTTTTATATAACCAATTAAAATAACTATATTTATAGACAAAACAAAAAATAATGTTTCTTCTGCTACTATCTTTTGGACTATGTAATAAATGTCAATTAGGTCAAGTTTTTTGATAATGTGGTTCAAGTCTAAAAAAGACCAAAGTATAAAAATGTAAAATCAAAATGAAACCAATTGAGAAAAATATGAAGCAACAAAAAAATAAAATACAGTATATTAAAAGCCTGAAAATAGAAGCAAGAAACAATATGATGAGGGGCGCTTGGGTCGCTCAGTCTTTGAGTAGATACCTTTGGCTCAGGTCATGATCCTGGGGTCCTGGGATCCAGCCCCATGTTGATCTCCCTGCTCAGCTGGAAGCGTCCTTCTCCCTCTCCCACATCCCCTGCTTGTGTTCCCTCTCTTGCTGTCTCTCTCTCTGTCAAATAAATAAGTAAAATCTTAACAACAAAAAAGAAACAATATGATGAAATGAATTGAAAATGAATTGGCCACCAGAGGTAGCTGATCCACTCAAGCATGAATTAAATTTCACTAATGCTGAAATAGAAGACAAAGTAAGGGCAGCAACATTATGAAAAAGTCAAAAGGAATGTTTGGCTGCTTACATTTTTTTATTCTATTTTTTCAGTATTCCAAGATTCATTGTTTATGCCCCACACCCAGTGCTCCATGTAATATGTGCCCTCCTTAATACCCACCACCAGGGAAAACTGATATAAAAAGAAAGAACTAGAAGAGAAGATCTCACAGACAAATCTGCACAGAATGAATAGATGTAAAAAAAAAAATCTGTGTCACTTCTAGTTAAGGAAATTGACAAAGACAAAAAGATGAGGCAGAACAAGATAGTCATGGAGATATAAAAGAAAAGATCAGGCAACATCAAGAAAAAAAGAAATCTGTCTTGATCTGGATACTAAAGTAATGACTTGAAAAGTGTTTATTAAATTACTAAAAGAAATAATGACCCATAGATACAAAACACATCAGCAGTTTGGACATTTGACTTTATGATGCAAATTTTACTTTGACAACTTATTATCTTATCCAGCCTATTGTGGAAAAATTAATTTTGATCATAAAAATGAAACCCTTACTATTTGAGATCAGCCTGGAGAGGGAAAAAAACAAAACACAACAACAACAACAACAACAACAACAACAAAACCCTGCTTTCCATGACATAACAGACTTATGTAGAGGTGATGAGCTTTCCTTGCTCGTGTTTTGCTTCAGTCTTTCTCTGGGTCCATTGCTGAATGTCATTTCAGATGCCTGTATCAGTTTTCTGTCTGCATATGATTATTAGGAGAAAGGCAATGGAAATGATACTGCCTGATGCCAAATTCTCAAAGTTTTAGACAACTCATTCTTGCTTGTTCCTCAAATCATGAATTTGCTTCCTTCAAGTAAACTGATTAGAATTCTTTTAATACCTGAAAAATGGACAAACTATGTTGCCTTTCCAACCTGAAATTGGAAGAAGAACATCAAAGTTGATTTTGAACTTAAAATGTTATTCTATTTGCAAACACTGAATCATGGAACACTACATCAAAGACTAATGTACTGTATGGTGACTAACAGAACATCTAAAAAATAATAAAATAAAATGCTATGTTCTCACACTGAAAGATTTGTAAAGGGAAAAAATCAAGACTGTTATATGAAATAAAATCAAACTAAATATATTTATAAAATAAAAGAAACTCCTTCATATATCTTTCCACAATAATGTGTAAATAACTCTAGAAAATCAACTATAGCCAGCAATTTTAAATTTCTTTACACTGAGAGAATAAATTTACACTGAGAGAATAAATTTACACCGAGAGAATAAATTTCACAGTACTGATATTAGATTTTTAAACCATCTACTTTATAAATTATTTTTCAAAAGTGAAATTTTGTACACATCTTTGTAGTTTGAATTCATTTCTACAGTCAGCAGTCAGATGCTTAACCAACTGAGACACAGGCACCCCAAATCTATTTAGGCTTCTTAATGAATTCATTCTTTCATTGTGATGTAATGTCTTGTTTTATTTCTGGTAACATTTTTTTGTTCTGAAGTCCAGGATTTTTTTTTCTTTTTTTTGGCATTGATATAGCTACTCCAGGTTTTTCCCTAGTGTTAACATGGTATAATTTTTCCCATTATTTTATTTTTACCTTTGATTCTTTGATATTCAAAGTGGGTTTGGGTCAACGTTCTTAAGTTTAATGCATCTGATTAACTCTGACTTTTAATGTAATTATTAACATGGTTTTGTTTAACAGTACTACTTTAATACTTGTCTCCCATGTTTTTCCACCCATGATTTATAGGCTAAATTTCCATGCAAGAAATACAATTGAATTTAACAGTTATTCAGTCAATATATTGGAACATCATTATCATTTGTTTACCTCTTTTATATATTTGAATATCCAGTCTTGTACTCTTAGAAATCCCTGACACCAACCAAGTCCCCAAATGAACTGATATCATGGGTATAAAAAGGATTCCTGGAGTCATATCTAATTACAAATATTTAAAAGAATGATTGTTATAAAATAAACAGGTAGGTCTGAAATTTTCAAATATTTCTTGTAAGCTGAACATTAGTTCTTGGTATTCTTGTTACACTAGTCTGCCTCTGCAGAGAACTGGAATAAATTGATTCATTATTTTTCAAGGCAGTGACTTAAAGGGATTCTACGAAGTTGTTTCTATTTTCTTCCCTTCTTCATAAAAGATTTTTTAAAAAGTTAAGTAATATTGATGTATTCCACAAAAGAGTCTTTAAGAATGATTATAAAGGCTATTACTTTCTGCGGGATCATTCAATAAGTCATCCAGTATATAAAGGTCTTTTTCATTCTCAAAGTTTTAAGAAGTCTGCCATCCCTGAAAGAGCACATGAACTTTTACCTTTTCTCATTTGGGTGAACAGTATACAGAGTTTATTTTCTTCATCTGTAATGTTATTACAATAATTTCATCAAGCACACTTTCTAGAAAATATTTGGCGTCTAATTGATTTTTTAATAAAATTTTATTCTAATTACAAAGTAAGTAGATACACTTTCAAAAGACTTGGGAAAATAAAAACTTGAAATATTTTTTTTAATGTTAAGTTAGTGAAATTGATAGCTGAAGTTTAACCATGGTTAATTTTTGTATATATCATTTTTTTCTCTCTGTCCACTTCTCTCAGATTACACAACCAACAAAAGTGCACACACGCACAGACACACACACATCATCTTTTTAGCAGAACAGATAATAATAAGCAGCATGTAATACACAGTTAATATATGTCAGAAACTGCATTAAATGCTTTATAAATTTAATTCATATACAACTTATTAATATAGAACCTATTATTATCCATCTTCCAGAGACAATAAAATTAAAGCTTGAAGAAATTATGTGAGCCAAATTTACATATTCATAAATGGCTAGGCATGATTCAAAACCTGCTTTCTGTGTCTCTTAATAACATTTGTTTGGGGTATTAGAAATTATCATTATCACCCAAGTTAAGTAGCTCATCTTCGATAACAAAACTCAACTTATCTGTGCTTTTTATATGCATTTAGATTTTCTCTGTTTTTATTATTATTATTATTATTATATATCACTTACCAATAAACCTCAAAAAGGGCATTTTCTGGATATATCATTTATGACTTTATAACAAATTTAAAAATTNGCTTTTTATATGCATTTAGATTTTCTCTGTTTTTATTATTATTATTATTATTATATATCACTTACCAATAAACCTCAAAAAGGGCATTTTCTGGATATATCATTTATGACTTTATAACAAATTTAAAAATTTTAGGTAATATGTAAATATTTTTATACACAGTGTCATACTATATAGCAGAAAATACATACTATTTCCACTAATGTCAATACATACTGATCCTAGTTTTCAAATCTTATTTGATGACTCACCCAAATAAGAATAATATACCATATGTTTAAAATGTTTTAAACATACACATAATATTAGTCTCCCCTCTTGCCTCTAAACTTTAATATATTAAAAATCTTCATGCCTTTGCTTATTTAGATTACATTAAAGTATACATACATTAATTTTGAGTTTATTAAAAATCTAGGGGTTACCAGGGGTTAATGAAAGGGCTGGTGTGAAAAGAATTATGTATAATATAAAAGATCAACATGAAGATCCTTGTAGTGCTCNCATACACATAATATGACTAGTCTCCCCTCTTGCCTCTAAACTTTAATATATTAAAAATCTTCATGCCTTTGCTTATTTAGATTACATTAAAGTATACATACATTAATTTTGAGTTTATTAAAAATCTAGGGGTTACCAGGGGTTAATGAAAGGGCTGGTGTGAAAAGAATTATGTATAATATAAAAGATCAACATGAAGATCCTTGTAGTGCTCAATATAGTGATACAATACTTTTTTTTTTTTTTAAGATTTTATTGTAAGAGAGAGAAAGAGGGAATACAAGCAGGGGAAGTGGGAGAGGGAGAAGCAGGCTTCCCACCAAGCAGGAAGACTGATGTGGGGCTCGATCCCGGGACCCTGGGACCTGAGCTGAAGGCATACATTTAATGACTGAGCCACCACAGTGCCCCGAGTGATATAAGACTTTCTTTTTTTTTTTTTTTAAGATTTTATTTATTTATTTGACACACAGAGAGAGATTACAAGTAGGCAGATAGGCAAGCAGAGAGACAGGGAGAAGAGGAAGCAAGCTCCCTGCTGAGCAGAGAGCCCAATGCGGGCCTCGATCCCAGGACCCTGAGATCATGACCTGAGCCGAAAGCAGAGGCTTTAACCCACTGAGCCACCCAGGCGCCCGATATAAGACTTTCAAATAAGTTCATATTCTGAGGTTCTGGGTGGATATGAATTTGGGCAGAGAGACATTATTTGATCCTTTACACATAGTCTGCCTCTCTTCTTGCCAGGTTTCTATCCCCTACTTGTTCTGCTACTTTGGTTGCTTTCCAGTGCCTTCAAAGAATTATTTTTGTATTATACAATTATTATTATTGTTTTAGGGTGAATAGTAAGTCTAATAATACAAGCTACCTTTCCATGGACAGAACCAGACTTTACCACCCAATTTTCTTTTTCTCAAAAGCTCTTGAAAGCTACCCTCTAGTTGCTGCCATCTATTAGCTACATTTCCCAGAGTATGTTGTACAATGTAATGCATGAGCTCAAAGCTCAGACAGTGTTAGATTAGGTGCATCAGTGCATGTATCCATTACTGAATTAAAATATTACATTGCAGGGGTAGGCTTGTGTTTTTGTCTGCCACAAAGCTGAGTGTATTTTTGTATGCACTGTGCCTTATTGAACATCTGGTTTATAACTGGAGTTCAAAAAATTAATAAATGAGTTTGCAGTTAGACGAATGGATACAGAGAAAAGGAAAGAATTATAATGAACTCTACATTAAGACATAAAGAATGTATTCAGATTTATAAAAGCAAGAAGAAAGCAAAGAATGATATTTTGAATCTGATTCTAGGATAACTATTTTAATAAAAATAGCTAAATTTAATAACCACCAACTACATACCAGACAATGTGAAAATTACATAATCACATTGTACATACTGCATGCTTTAAATTTTAAGTTAATTTTTTGCAGTATTACTTCTAGGTCTTTCTTCTGCTGATTAATTGACTCCTAGATAGATCATCCTGGTTGATATGATGCAGCTATCTGCTACTTGGAACTCTTAGTACAGAAAGTATATTCAGTTTTCTCCAGGGTATTTTGATTAATTCTTGAAATCAGTTTAATTTTCACAACCATTTTAATATACAAAACCTAAGCCTGGAACAATTGATTCAGTTAATTGATAAATCTGACCTGATTTACATGTAGAAAACTGGGCTTGTAAAAGACACTAGTTTTGCCTGCATGAAGAAGCCTGAGAGGTTTTGCATTCCAGGTATATCAAATTGGCTGTTCTACTCAATGTAAAATAGAGAGAGAATAAACATCTAAACTGGAGAGAGCTGATCTGACAGGTGGCAGAGTAGTGATTAAGACAATAAGCCAAAATGAAAATAACAGTCAAGGCTTAATTTACTTATAGAAAGAGAACTTTACTAATGTTCCATTTTTCCCAATGGAATGGTGCTAAGTGAGGGCCAAATGTAGCAGAACAGATGGAGTGGGAGGCATGGTCTCAAAGCTGAAGGAGTCCTGAACAAAAGACTCTGGTCACTTTATGGACCCAGAGGCTGGGGGGAGAGTTAAGGGAAAGAACAGGAGTGGGGAAGTGATGAGTACAGAGTTAGAATGGAGAAAAGAGTCTTCCAGTTTCCTCCCCCTTTAACAACATCTATTATAATGGGTGTGAGGTGAATCTCATTATTTCTTTCTTTTTCTTTCTTTCTTTCTTTTTTTTTTTTTTTGCATTTCCTTAATCATTAGTAATGTTCAGGGGCACCTGGGTGGCTCATTCCGTAAGTATCTGCCTTCAGTTCAGGTCATGATCCCGGGGTCCTGGGATCAAGCCCTGCGTCGGGCTCCCTGCTTGGCAGAAAGCCTTCCTTTCCCCCTCCCACTCCCCCTTTCTCGCTGTGTCTCTCTCTGTCCAATAAATAAAATCTTTAAAAAAATCATTAGTAATGTTCATCATCTTTTCATATACGTATTGGCAACTTGACTATAGTTAATAATACTGTATTGCCTATTTGGAATCTACTAAGAGATCAGACATGTAAAGATCTCTACACAAGAAAAAAAGTTTTGTGACTATGTAAGGTAATGGATGCTAACCAGACTTATTGTGGTGATCATTTTGCAATGTGTACAAATATCAAATCATTACATTGTACATCTGACATTAATATAATGTTGTGTCCATTATAGTACAATTATATCATAATATTAAAAACTTATAAGGAGGTTCATCTTATGCCCTCAGGAGAGGGTCCCTGATAAAGGCCTCTGAATGGAGGTACGTGTGCTATGAATGCAGCAATACACAAGAGTATGGCCAGAAAGGGGACCTGAGGCCTTGAATACAGCCCCTTTCAGAGACTGCAATGCATTGCCTGTGTGCCATGTTTGGTGTGGTGAGTACAGCTTTCCTTTCTGAGGTCTGTCAGGCAAACCCTTTGTAATTGCCTGTGGTCAGTCCTGAGAGATCACACATAGGATTTGACCTGGAGTCAGACTTCTCAATTCAATTATCATCTATTAATACAGTAGAGATAAATAATCTACAACTATGCTTATTTTTCTTTATGCTATAGAGAATGTATTATTTAATCAAAACTATGTGTTGTACATTCAGAATGCCAACTAAAACAATTCAGCAGTTAGTCACATATTTTGGGTTGAGACACGAATAACGCACAGGAAATTTAACTGGAACAAAGGGAGACCTGCATGATCTTGCAGTGAAAAGTGATTTCAGATTTCACTTACACCCATAATCATGATGCTCAGCTTTGCAAACGTTGGAATTATACAATGATGTATACATTTCAAATAAGACCTCAGTAAATCTTCCATTTTCTTTTCTATCAATCTATTGATGATAATGTCTTCTCCATTTTAAGACAATAAAAGTGGCTTCCAATGAATACTTATGCGACAAAATAGTCTGTTAAACTGTCCACTGGGTCATACTCCAGCTATTAATTATATAAATATGGAACAAAATATTTAAGATTCAAAAAAATATTTATGATTCATGTTTTTAAATTTAACAAAAGCTAACTTACCAAAATGACATTATATATTCAGGAATACACACAAATGTAAACAAGGAATTATTTTGGCTCCAGAGAAGGGCTTACGCACATTGTTCACTAGGAAATCCAATTATAGATCCCTTTCTGAGACTATATCTTTCATCTTCAGTTTCTTACCCTCCCCACCTTGTTTATAGAAAGGCCTGCCAGTAGTGACCATGGATAGCCCATGGATCAAAGCCTCACCCATCGGTCATAACTTCTAGTCTACTTTTAGAATGTACCACTTCTTTTTGATTGAAACCATACATTTGCTATTTATAAAACAAGAGAAAGAATTTCTCAAGTTGACTCCTATCAAACTAGGCATATAATTTAGAAGATTTTTAGAATACCGTATCTGGAAACAAAATACTGTAGAAGAAATGTTCATTAAATGGTTCTTCCACACATCCTAATATTTCTGACCATGCAGGTTATTAAGTTCATTTATTAATACCTAATTCTGTTTAAGATACCAGGGGCAAAAGAGTTTATATTTGCTTGTCCTGTTTTTCAAGCTGTTGCAAAATCTCTCTGTGTGTGCATGTATGTGTGTGTGTGTTTGTATGTCTCTTTAATATTATCAGACTATGAAAATAACTCAAAGGAACAAGAAGAGTTACATTTATATAGGAGAAAATGAAAATATTTTACTGAATATTTCTCATACTATTCAGTTTTCTTTTCTTTATTCCATTCACTCTTAGACTGTGAATTAATTATGCAAAAGAGAGTTTATGTAATCATTTGGAAAACTGAATCACCCCTCCCTCTTCATTACCTTCATGACTCAATGGCATCTATTTCATTTATTTCCTCAAGTTAAATTTAAATATCTGAGTATTTACTATAGTATCAAACTAGTTTTGTCCTTTACTAAATCGAATGTGATCCTACCAATATATCTTTTACCTATATTTTAATTGTCTGCATGTTCCAATATGAAACAACAGAAGAACTGATACATGTTCCCACTGGTACTTTGTTCAATAATTTGTTGCACTTATTCTCTTATATAAAGCACTGGAAGATTAAGCTTTACCATTTTATGAACAGTCAAACTTTTGCTGATTCTACTAAGAAAATAAATAAAATTATTAACATAAAGGGAAAAAATCAAGATGTAGTTAAATCCAGAAACTATTTTCCAAAGTATTTCCTAAATCTATTTTTTTATACATTCAGACATGATTCTTTTTAATATAATGGCTAAATTAAAACTTCCTTTAGTTCTTGCTTTCTCCTTTGGATTAAATATATTATTATTTACATATATATTTTATATATGTATACTATGTGTATGCATACATGTTTATTGTATGTATGTATGTGTGTGCTGATACAATGTAGAACAGATAAAAATCTAATTTCTGGTCCAGTTTTAATGAATGGATTCTAGACAGATAGTTTATTGATAAAGATCTTTTTTTTTTAGCATTGTTATATGGGAGTTTCTTATTCTGCCCAAGATCTATTCATTTGAAGAAATGCATTACTGGAATATTGAACAGGAATAGTTTCTTTAAAGTTCTTACAAAATTTTTGAAACACTTCTGTGAAAGTGTTTATCTGTACCTATACATTTTCTAGATCAATTAAGCATAATTAAAGCCTATATCTCCATGCATATAGTATGATATTTCTTTATTCAAAGACATAAGTGATAAAAAGATGTTATAGCAAAACAAAATTATCCTTTTAATGTTATCTATATTTTTCTTTTAATCCAGAAAAAGATTTTTTGTTCTTTTTAGGCAACTCTGCCAGAATCATGAATTTTTTTTTATTCTATCAGTGGAAAAATGAAAAGGTATTTTAACTTATTTCAGCCTTTAATTTTCAACTTTTTCCAGAAAAAAAAAATAGTCTGATAAAATGAAAAACTGCTGTCATTAAATATTCCTCTCTTGACTAACCTGAAACAGGAAAACTATAAATTAAATCACTTGTATTATCTTATTCACTTTTTAAAACATTCNATAGTCTGATAAAATGAAAAACTGCTGTCATTAAATATTCCTCTCTTGACTAAGCTGAAACAGGAAAACTATAAATTAAATCACTTGTATTATCTTATTCACTTTTTAAAACATTCAACAAATAATGTAATATTCTGAATTTAAACCGAAAGTGGAAAGAAATACCTGAAATGCATCTCAGCAAGCATATTCAGAGTTAGTAAATTTGTGTATTAAATGAGCTCTCTTGCTCTTAATTCACACATCCCACTCCACANGAAATACCTGAAATGCATCTCAGCAAGCATATTCATAGTTAGTAAATTTGTGTATTAAATGAGCTCTCTTGCTCTTAATTCACACATCCCACTCCACAGATACAGATATATGGATACTTATACATATATATAAGTGTATAATGCTATGCACATATGTGTGTATACGTACATGTGGCAATTTACAATTATTTGAATGACAGTTCAGAAGCAGGAGTACAAAGGGAACCTGTATATTATATGGGCTTTCGTGTTTGTACTACTAAATCTAAAATGAGATATAAATTGAAAGAGATATTTCCATTATAAATTAACATTCTTAATTATTGAACTAATTAAATATATGTAACCCTTTCATGACATAACTATCACAAGAATTCTTGAATATTTTAACATATGCTAACAATAAGTCTTTATTATGTTTAACTATAAAATAATAGGACTGAATTCCAGTATCCACAGAAGACATCAAACTCATATCACTTAATGTTACTATTATTCTCTTATGATTTTGTCAAATAATGAGGAATCAAATAATCTGCTTTATTTACTCTCAAAAAATTGAAAGACTACAATACAAGGTAACTTTCTAGGGAATAAATTTTTTATTATAAAAATTTTGACTAATACAGTAAATCCCTGTAGAAAGGAAAGTGTTTTGCCTGGAATATTTCATAAAAGAGTCAGGAAAATAATTTCCCTCAGGGTAGTCCAATGAAAAAACTGAAATTTCATCTTTCCTAACAAGTATCAGCCTCTCTAATGTGATAAGGAAGGGCAAAGTATATAAAAATAACATTTGATCGTGTCTGGTGTGTGTGTGTGTGTGTGTGTGTGTGTGTGTGTGTGTGTGTGTGTGTGCAAACAAATGTGTGATAGATAGAAAAAATAGACAAAAATTTTTATAAAAGGAAATGTTTTAAAACATATTCTATTGTGACCATATCTGATTCATTTTAGCATTTGTTTTTAAAATCACAGAAGATAGCAAATAATTTAATAGAGTCACTTTCTTTTTCCAGGAAAATATTTTTACATACGTGAAGACATAAAGTGTCAAGCTGTCAAATCATATTCACATGAATATCACACACTACCATTTGAACTAATAATTGAAGAAATATAGTCTTACAAGGCAGAAATGAAACATTCTTTGAATGGAGAAATTTAATCTTGGTAGGCATGGCTCTCTGTACAGGTCCCTTCCTTTCTTGCACTAGGCCTATGCCTCATTTCAGATTCAATGCAATTGCCTGTTGGTAGTGGGATGACTCTATTTTATTTTCCCATCAAATACACAGTTTCTAAAATTTATTCCAGTAAATTTTGAAGATGTATTTGACAAAATCCAATACTCTTTCATGATAAAAACAAACTAATATTTGATGGGAGCTTTTTCAATCTGATAAAGAACAGGTATGAAAACCCACAGTTGCTATCATATTTAATGATGGAAGACTCAATGTTTTCCCCTTCAGTTAGAAACAGATCAATGATATCTTCTCTCATTACTTCTAATCAACAAAATCCTGGAGGTTTTAGCTAGGACAATTAGGCAAGAATAAGAAATAAAAGGGAANAAGAAAGAAAGAAAGAAAGAAAGAAAGAAAGAAAGAAAGAAAGAAAGAAAGAAAGAAAGAAAGAAAGAAAGAAAGAAAGAAAGAAAGAAAGAAAGGAAGAAAGAAAGAAAGGAAGAAAGAAAGAATGGAAGGAAGGAAAAGAAAGAAAGAAAGAAAGAAATAAGAAAGAAAGAAAGATGAAAGAAAGAAAGAAAGAAAGAAAGAAAGAAAGAAAGAAAGAAAGAAAGAAAGAAAGAAGAAAGAAAGAAAGAAAGAAAGAAAGAAAGACATGTCTGCAAATTATATATGTGATAAGGAACTTGAGTCTATAACATAAAGGACTCGAGTCCCTTAGGAATATGTATATGTAGGGGTGCCTGGGTGGAGATGGTTAAGCATCTGCCTTCAGCTAGGATCATGATCCCAGCGGCCTAGAACGGAGCCCTGAGTGGAGCTCCTTGCTCAGTGGGGAGCCTGCTTCTCCCTCTGTTTCTGCCATTCCCACCGCTTGTACTCTCTGGCTCTTTCATTCTGTCAAATAAATAAATAAAATCTTAAAAATAAGAAATATATATATGTAAAGACCTCTGACAATAAAGTAATAACAGGACAAATAATACAAATTTTTTAAATGGGCCTATGATCATATGACATTTCTGTAATGCAGCAATAAATACACAAAAAGATAGTCAACATTACCAGTAATCAAGGGGATGCAAATCAAAAGCATAATGATTACTGCAGAATGTCTTAAACTAGGAGGCTGATTATAGGAACAGGACTGGGGAAAAAAAAACATAATCAGACACCATTTCTCACCACTAGGAAGGCTGTAATCAAGAAGACAGATAATAACAAGTGTTGCCAAGGCTGTGGAAAATTTTGAAATCACATATACCAGTGGAAGTGCTTCTTCTTACAACAGCTCTAGCTCCTAAAATGGTTAAATTTAATGTTCTTTTGGGGAGGTGAATATGTTCTAAAATTAATTGCAATATGGTTATATACAGCTGTAAATACACTAAAACTCATTGAGTTGTGCAACTTAAATAGGTGATTTCTAGGTGAAACACTTTATATATTAAAGCTATCATTTCAAAAATATAATACATACTCAATGCTCAAACAATTAAGGAAAAATAGGAATCAAGTTCAGTTTTAGTGAAGAAAAAATTACTTTCAGGTTTATAAATGTAACGACTTGCTTTTTTTTTTTTTTTGACAACTCTGACCAGGATTGAAGGAGAAATCAAAGATATATAAAGAACTGCCAATTTCTAAAGAGAACTGAAAACTTTTAAAAATAACAAATCATCAGAATTTATCAATGGACACTCCAGCTATCATCAACATCAGTCTACTCCGTCCTCCAAGACACATTCAGTGGGATCATTGAAGTTATTATTCTTCTGCTTAGTTGGAAGTTGCTTTTTTTTTTTACTTTCCTTATAGAAGGCCAAGACATTTCTTTATTTACCATGTCATGTGGGAAGACTCCAAAAGTCTCAATTATGGCTGTCAGAAGCCACTGCAAGGTGAATTGGGGATGTCTTTTTTCCAGATGGCATCTGCTTCTGTGTGAAATTTTCTCTTCCCCCACCTCTCTTTGAAAAAAAAACAAGAATTGGAAAAATAAAAACTCTTGATTTTCCTATAAGTCAAATATACTGTGTGGAAGGTGGTCAGTCATGAGACCTCTTCCACTTGAAGAAGTTGCCCTCAAGAGAAACAACTTGGGATATACTACTGCAGCCACGAATAAATCAGGGAGTGTTGAGAGACTTCCAACTGAGATGAATTTCCAATTTTCAAAATCTTGTTAAAGATCTCCCTTTTGTTCTACACCATTGTAATATGTCAGTACTTTGAAACCTGACTTTACAAGTGACAATGACAATTCATCTTAGCCAGGGAAACCAATAGAGGACCCAGGAAATAAGTGTTAATTTTTTCTATTTCTGCAGTCTCCCCAATGTGTTCCCTAAACTGAAAGAAAGTCAAACTATAAAGAAAATGTAGGGGTAGATTTGACCACTTTCCTGTTAAAATTGTGCTTAATTTTTGAGAAAGGGTGAGTGTTAAGTTACAAATACAATTGAAGTTTTAACTGTATTGAATTTATTATATTTAGGGTTTGGGAGTCTGGCTAAGATATGTTTAAGGAAATGAAAAGTTCAGAGGGAATGACAAGATAGTGAGAGGAAAAAAATGGTGTTCATTCTAAAATAATATTTGTAAAAAGAAATAAAATGCAAAACAAAGGAAGTATATTAAGATTCGGAAAACATAGGTTAAGTAAATATATCAGATTGTCTCAGATTACATTGTCACTTCAGCATCTTAATTTGCTTAGAGATATTGGAGGGTAGAGGTGAAGTTGGTTAGTTAGAGGAATACGAATGTTTATAATATTTAAATGGGAATTCCAGAATGATTAATAAAACAATTCATGAAGGCTTAATTAAGTTCATAATGCATACATTTTAGAAATCTTAATATTCAGATGACTCTCGCCATTGGTTTATATGGAAGTAAAGAGAGGTGTTCGTCAGTTTATTCATCTTTCTATTGCTAACGTTTTGGTTTTTTTTTTTAGAAGTAAATAATATTCCAGACGTTGTGCCAGGATTTAGGTGTGAAATGGAAAATACTACAGATGTTATTCCTTCAGGAACCTGTGATACAGTAAAGACATGTAAATTAATAAACACACTAAATATTAATGAATTTTGCAGAATATGATAAAGAGAGCAAATAATACTGAATCTAAAAATCAAAACAAAACAAGTAGATGTTGGATTGATGTACTCTTTGCGGGCTGTCAAAAATTCTTTATTGCAAGGTACAATTTAAACTGCGACTTGATGAATAGTGGTGAATTATTTGCAAAGGTGAAATCAGGGCTAACAACATTTTCTAAGAATTTAAGTGGGAGAGAGCTCAATATATGCTACAAATGTACTTAAGTGAGTAGAGGAGTGTGTAGTGTGAAATGAATGTGTGCAAGACATCATTAGGGATACACATTGATGGTACAAGTTTAGAACAAGAACACTTGAAGTCTTCGGAAGGTTTTAGGCAGTTATATGATTACCTTTCATTTTTATCATGACTGGTTATGGCATGGGGTATTCAGAATTCAGTGAAAAAGGCCAGGTGACCATTTCGAAAAAGAATGTAGGTAAAAATTTGGTGCCAGTACCCATGTAGACACAATGAAAATGTACAAAAAAAGGAACGAATCTGAAATATATTTTGAAGATAAATCATACATGAAGTAAGATAACAATGATAAAGAGAGCAACTCCTAGATTCTGACTTGGCCACTGTGGGCTTGGTGGAAACATTTTTCATGGTAAAGAAGAAAGGAGGGTGGGGATAACAGCAGGTTTAAGGGTGGCATTAAAACATTCAATTTTGGATATATTAATTTAAATATACCTTTTGTGTGACCCACACTGAGATATAAAGTATGCAATTGGATAGAGGAAACCACTGACTGTGGTTCTAAGTGGAAAAGCATTGCCATGGCCTTGATAAAAAGACAGAAATATAAGGGATTCTAAAAGATTAGTGAATAGGTTGCTCAACTTTCTTATCTTGGCATTGGATGATTATAGAGAAAGAAATGAAGCCAGAAGAGGATAGAGCATTAATATAAAGTCTGGGATGAAAGAATTATCATTAAAGGCAATGCACATTTAAAATTGAAGTGTGAGCATCAGAGAAGAATAATTGAGAAAAAAGATTTTAGTCAGATATTTGAGCTTTGGATTCTTCAAGAGAAACAAAATGTAAAGGAGTGGTAATACCTGATACATAAAATCCAGTTGGGAACTGAGGTAAAACAAGCAAACAAACCAAAATAATAAAAATAAGGAAGATTAGTGGAATCAATTAACTGTGAGAATCTGCGTATTTTTTTTCCAAAAAGTAACTTTGTCCACTTCACACAGCATTTTCCTTCACCTATTAAGAAGTAAAATACAAAAAAAATAATAAAATATCTAAGGATAAATTTAACCAAGGATGTGAAAGACCTGCACTCTGCAAACTATAAAACATGTGATGAAAGAAATTGAAGACAATGCAAACAATGGGAAGACATTTCATGCTCATAGATTGGAAGAACAAGTATTGTTAAAATATGCATACTACCCAAAATAATCTGCACCTTACCCTCTCCATGAAAATTCCAACAGCATTTTTTCACAGGACTAGAACAATCCTAAAATTTGCATAGAATGACAAAAGACCCTGAATAGCCAAAGCCATCTTGAAAAGGAAAAGCAAAGATGTAGGCATCACTATTCCAGACTTCAATTTGTATTACAGAGTTGTTGTAATCAAAATGGTCTCAAAATACAAATAAACACACAGTATCACTTCACATCAGCTGGAATGGCTAAAATTAACAACACAGGTAAAAACAGGTATTGGAGAGGATGCAGAGAAGTGGGAACCCTCTTACACTATTGGTGGGAATGCAAACTGGTGCAGTCACTTTGAAAAATAGTATGAAGTTTCCTCAAAAAAGTTAAAAATAGAACTATCCTATGAACCGGCAATTGTACTACTAGGTATTTACCCAAAGAATACAAAAATATTGATTCCAAGGGATACATGCACCCCGATATTTATGGCACCATTATCAATGATAAACAAATTATGGAAAGAGCCCAAATGTCCTATTGACTGATGAATGAGGTATATATATATATATAGAGAGTGGAATATTACTTAGCTTTGAAAAATAATGAAATCTTGCCATCTGCAATGATGTGGATGGAGCTAAAGAGTATTATGCTAACTANGAGAGAGAGTGGAATATTACTTAGCTTTGAGAAATAATGAAATCTTGCCATCTGCAATGATGTGGATGGAGCTAAAGAGTATTATGCTAACTAAATAAGTCAGAGAAAGAGAAATACCATGTGATTTCACTTGTATATGGAACTTAAGAAACAAAACAAATGAACAGGCGGGGAGAGGGAAACCAAGACATAGACTCTTAACTATAGTGAACAAACTGATGTTTACTGGAGGGGATGTGGGTGGGAAGATGGGTTAAATAAATGATGAGGGTTAAGGAGGGCACTTGTGATGGGCACTGAGTAGTGTATTTAAGTGATGAATCATTAAATTCTACACCTGAAGCTGATATTACATTGTATGTTAACTAGCTGGAATTTAACTAAAAGCTTAAGAAAAAACAAAAACAAAAACAAACCAGTATGGTACTGGCACAAAAATAGACACATAGATCAATAGAACAGAATAGAAATCTCAGAAATAAACCCACAGCTCTATTGTCAATTAATTTTCAGCAAAGCAATAAAGAATATCCAGTGGGAAAAAGACCATCTCTTCAATAAATGGTGTTGGGTAAACTGGACAGCTACATGCAAAAGAATGAAACTGGACCACATTCTTTCACCATACATAAAAAATAAACTTAAAATGGTTTAAAAGCCTAAATATGAGAACTGAAACTATAAAAATCCAAAATGGTTACAGGCAGTAACTGCTTTAACAAATGTAGCAAATTTTTTCTAGGTATGTCTCCTGAGGCCAGGGAAAAAAAAGCAAAAATAAACTATTTGGATGATACCAATATACAAAGCTTTTGCACTGTGAAAGAAACAATTAACAAAACTAAAAGGCAATCTACATAATGGTAGAAAATACTTTCAAATTACATATCTGATAAAAGGTTAGCATCCAAAATATATTAAGAATTTACACAACTCAACACCAAAAGAACAAATAATCCAACTGAGCAGGGGCAGAAGACATGAAAAGACATTTCTCCAAAGAAGACATCCAGATGGCCAACAGACACATGAAAAGACGTTCATCATCACTTGTCATTAGGGAAAAGCAATCAAAACTACAGTGGTGTGTGGTGACCTCACACCAGTCAGAAAGGCTAAAATCAACAACACAAGAAACAACTGCTGTTGGAGAGGATGTGTAGAAAAAGGAGCACTCGTGCACTGTTGGTGGAAATGTAAACGAGTGCTGCCACTGTGGAAAAGAGTATGGAAGATCCTCAAAAATTTAAAAATAGAACTACCCTCTGATCCAGCAATCACACTACTTGGCATTTACCCAAAGACTGCAAAAACACTAACTCAAAAGGATACATGCAGCCCTATGTTTATAGAGTATTATTTACAGTAGTAGATTATGGAAGTAGTGCAAGAGTCTATGGATAGATGGATGGTTACAGAAGATTATATATATATATGTGTGTGTGTCTATCTATCTATCTATCTATATGAATATCATCATATATATAATGGAATGTCATCCAAAGAAAGAATGCAATCTTGCCATTTGCAACAACATGAATGGAGCTAGAGTATAATGCTAAGTGAAATAAGTCAGTCAGAGAAAGACAAACACCATATGATTTCACTTATATGTGGGATTTAAGAAACAAAACAAAAGAGCAAAGGGAAAACTGGAGTAAGAGAAAGGCAAACCAAGAAAGAGTTTTCTGAGAACAAACTGATGGTTACCAGAGGGGAGGTGTATGAAAGGATGGGTGAAATAGGTGATGGGGATTAAGGAGGGAACTTGTCATAACGAGCACCGGATATTGAATGGAATTGTCGAATCAGTATATCATACACATGAAACTAATATAACACTGTATGCTAACTAACTGAAACTAAAATAAGAACTTAAAAAAATAAAGTTACTGGCAACAGAAAAATGTCTCATATCAGGCGATGTTACTGGTCCAGTGAAGAAACCTTTATTGCTTTAGCCAAGCAATGAAACTGAGCTATTATTGCTGCCTTTGCTTCACAAGGGATCTGATCTTGCTATAACAATTTCTGCTCCTGAGAGATCACTCTACGGTCCTTGCTTATTTTTAACAAAATCAAATTAGTGGAGTCTGAGTTACAAGTTGTTGCCCTCTTTTGCAAGAGAAGCTTGGAAAATGAATAGCTAGTAGTTTCAGCTTCATTAGTGGGAAGCTAGACATGCTTCCCTCTGAGAGAGCAGTCCGTTCTCTAAACAGAAAAAGGGGGTTCAGATGCTGAGTGCGCGCACACACACACACGCGCCACACACACACATACATCATAAATATTCCGGACAAGCCATGCCATTTGCTGCCCAAAATATGCTGGTCTTAGAATATATAAATTTACCCTAACCCCCAAAAATACTATGCATAATTTTATCCGCTATACAGTCAATAACGAAGCCAACTCATTCTCACAAGAAAGCAAATCAAAAATCACCAGATCCTGCATCAGCTGGATTAAAATCTTTGATGATAGCATTTCCTTCTTCTTTTTTTATGTTCTCTTTTTAAAATCTATTATCTGTGGATTAAATGGTAAGATTATCAACTAATAGCATATCATGTGAAAATAGCAGGGAGAAGAGAGGGAATCACTTACTTGAAATAAAAAAGCAAGTAAGAAACTACAGAAAGAAATTTTGCAGCAAGGCTGTATTTGGTGAATGTGGCTTTCCCCATTTAAAACCAGTTCGTTTTCCTTTTACATTCTGCTGGCACTTAACTGGTTACAGTTCTTTACTTGATAACATGACTCAGTCATTCCTGAAGGTTCTGATTACTTGGAACTAATCCCTGTATAAGATTTCATTAGCTTTTATTACCTTTTAATGGTGGACAATGGCAGTACTGGAGGTACTCCAGAGAACCACTTTTATTGAACCCATGCTTCTCCCATCTCCATCTGTGGGTTAAAGTGAATACCCCAACTAATGCAAAACACATTTTTGGTCACTCTAAATACTCCAAATGTTCAGAGGGCACTCTCAGACTCTAATCTAATACAAACTTTGCTTTGTTCTTAACGGAGGCAGTTGTAATTAGATATAAAAATCTCAAAGTTGGGAATTCAGAGTCAATAAGATTGTGAAGAATAATTTATTCATGGATAATTAAGCACAGTATTGGGAAATACCAATTGTTTCAAACCCTTTGATCCAAAATACAAACATTTAAATATTGGGAAAAGTACCAGAGATTTGCTTGATGTTCAGAGTATAAACAAGAATTTGTGATTTTAGGGATATTTTTCCAAGTTAGGATATGGCAAACTTTTGAACACTAAGCTCAATATTAGAAACAAAACTCAATTATCATTTACAGATTGTTAAAAAGATCAACTTGAAGAACACTTCTCTATGGGCAAATTGGTATCAAAGCACAATAATTATTTTATTTCTGTGTATATTTGTGTATGTGTGTGCAAAACCCATAGAATGTCTTAAAACTTTTGATTCTAGCATAAGTTTTTATATCCAAATATACGTAGTTGATGGTGCTTTGAGAAGCAACAATATTTATAACATACACCTTAAACTTCTTTCTTACCTTTGAAGAATCTCATTGCTAAAAATTATTTTCAATTTTAGTAACAACCATCTGCCAAGTTGCCGTTACTTGATTTCTTCCTTTCCCCAATAGCTTCTACAATGCCGGTTTGTCATATACTTTTCCCAACCTCCTTAGTACTGCCAAGACTTCCACAGCCTCAAAATTGGTTGCACTATGTAAGTGTTAAGTTTCCACTGTCACCTGGACCTTCAAGTTTGCTTTGAGGTCTTTTTAATCAACACTCTATCCATTATTATAATTTATTTCACTTTTGTATTTTCATGAATCTCTTTAGTACTTAGAAAACAAGGTCAAACCCTACTTCTGGGACAAATCATCATACATGAATAGTTTTCCTTCTGTGCTGCTATGAATACATGCAAAACATTAAATGCTTTTTAAAGCCTACTGTATCCCCAGCTCTAACTGGCTAGATCTAACTTACTGACACATGTACCTCAGAATTAGAAGCAAGCAAGAAATAAAATAATTTTTCTGATTTTGGCACAAGTGAGAAAAAGAAGGGAGGAATCTTGTTTGTAATTAGGAAATAGCAAACACAACCATTAATGACATGGGCCCATAGGGCTCTCAGACTCCATCAAATTAAAGTAGTTGGATGAGGGGAGAGGCTTGAGGAAGAATAATAGATACCAATGGGACACAGGAAAAATAAAAAGAGAAGTGTAAATGTTACCCTTGTAACCAACATTCATTAAATCGTACGAAAGGAGATTTGAATATTAACAGATGATTTTTATGCATACTAACACTTGAGAGCCAGTGATCTGAAAGAATATATAATTAGCAAGCCCTTTAGACTGTCTCCTTCAAATAGAAATTATCTCAGTCATGCTTTTGTCATATTCTGGAAAGCAACCAATTTATTGTCAAATTATGAGATGAGTGCCGTATGTGCATATTTCATGTAAATGATTCAAGATAAATTTTAATGATTCAGAACCTGGATGCTAATATTAACATTCTGTTGTTGAAAAGTTTGAGAACTTGAATAATTTCTTTTTCTAACATAGATGAACAGTATTTCCATATTATGTTAAATTTATGGATGGTATATTTTGACACTAAGCTAAAGGTGTTGCATGGTAATAGGTGTCTTATTAGACATACATAAATATCTGGTTTAATTGAATTGTAAAACAATCATAGGTAGAAACAGCAAACAGGCAACAGAATAAATAATTTTATATTGGCATTATTCAAAAAATGACATAATTGCTTTTAATGATAAAGTATCCACCACATATAAAGCATTAAAATGTGTCTATTTTCTTTATGAACTGTTCTTTAACTTCAAGAAAGAGAAATATTTTTGTTTTTTTCCTTTTACATTTTTTGAGCTTTTCTTACTTGAGAAGATAAGAATTGCATTTTCTTTCAATAAAGTGATTGTTTATATGAATGATTTGCTTTGGTTAATGATTTATGTAAAAATTTTTTACTTGTAAGATCCGTGCCTCATAACTTTTATAGAAACACATTTTAGAAGGTTGTTTTTTTGTTTTTTTTTGTTTTTTACAATCCCAGTGTGATTTTCCAAAGTGACTAAATTAGAACTTGAATAAAATAAACTCACAATCTAGGTAAAATCAAAACATATATCAGTGCCCTGATAATTAAGAATATAGCTTTCAGAATTAATCTTCAATTATGAAATATTAGCAAGGAGATATGTCCGCTTCTTGCTGAGGAGCTAAGTACAGGGCACCTGGGTGACTCAGTTGGTTAAGTGTCTGCCTCTTGATCTCAACTCAGGTCTTGATCTCAAGGTCATGGGCTCCAACAACAACAACAAAAAAGAGCTAAATATATTCTCGGTATTTTAGGACTATTGGAAATTCTTCTACGTTTGAGGGGAAATACAATTTAAACTATAGAACCACTAAAGGCATATTTCACAGATAAGTGACTGTGCTGGACAATTAAGTACCTGCAACACAGAGTCTGGAGAGAACACCTTTAGTGATACATGTCTGCTTCATAGAGCAAATACTACAGCGAAAATGAAAAGCAGAAGAGCTTCTCTGGAGGAAAGTTATTTGATTTCATAACGATTTTTCACTTTTTAAATGGAATAAAGAACTGTCATATTTTTCCATTAATGCTTAGTTTTGAGAGAGAGAGATTGTAAAATAAAATTTAATTGATATGCTAGCTGAGAGGTGTCTAAATTGATCCCAATATGTTCTAGAATGTTTGTATATTGCAGATCCTGACCATAAGACTTGAATTAAATAAGCATGTCTTTAATGTAGGAAGAAATAATCAATATGCAATGTTTTATTTCTTGTTATAGCATCTTGAGGTATAATGATTAAAGCCTCATCAAACAGAAATTTAATAGAATTTGAAACTTTTATAGCATTGTGGAAAAAATAATATAATATGATAGTCTTTTGAATAAATCAGAGATCACACAAAGCTTCCCCCCCCAAAAAAAGAGAGATACTAGCAGTCAACTGATTTTGTTTGTCTATATAATACTAATATTCATTTCTAAATTTTTATTAAAAACTAATCTAATCCAATGTTTTGATAATTGGCCGTAAAGTAAATTTGGACTTATGCAAATTCCACCATACAATTTTTCTTACCTAGATTGTTGGTATAGATAGGGTGGCTCAGAAGGATAAGCTGTTGCCTTCAGCTCACGTCATGATCCCAGGGTTCTCGATCAAGTCCTGTGTAGAGCTCCTTGCTCAGCGAAGAGTCTGCTTTTCCTTCTCCTTCTGCCTTCCACTCCCCCTGCTTGTGCTCTATCTCTCTCTCTCTGACAAACAAATAAAATCTTACAAAAAATAGATTGTTGGCATGGATATCCGGTAATAAAGGCTGCATATTCAAAATATTGTTGTAATGCCTTGATTTCCTAATTTTTATTCTATTTTTCCATGTTTTATATTCTTATTCTTTATCTGCATTGCTAAGCATCTCTTTCCCCAGTTCATGTTTAATGTAGTAATTGCTTTTGTGATTGATTCTACAAATTATGTTAACTTTTGTGTGCTTTGTCTATTTACCTTCTCTCATGCCTTCTGAAAACAGAATAGCGTATGAGCTCTAGTATAGGACAATAAAAAAAAAAGGTAATGTTTTGTTACATTCTCCAAAGAACTATATACACTGACATACAAATAAGAAAACTGAGACATAAGAAATTAAAGTAATTACAAACAGGAGCCAGATGTTAGAGCTTTTGCTGCTTCACCCCACATACACACAATTTAGTCATGTGATTTTATCTTCAGGGTATGATCTTTATGTCTCAATGTTTTCATACTCTAGATTATAATTTTTTTAAGATTTTATTTATTTATTTGACAGAGAGAGAGAGATCACAAGTAGGCAGAGAGGCAGGCAGAGAGAGAGGAGGAAGCAGGCTCCCTGCTGAGCAGAAAGCCCAATGTGGGACTGGATCCCAGGATCCCTGAGATCATGACCTGAGCCGAAGGCAGAGGCTTTAACCCACTGAGCCACCCAGTGGCCCCTAGATTATCATTATTATAACAAACTATAATTATTATTTTAAAATTGTAACTACCATTTAATTCAGGAAGTGTGCTACTATTCTCTTCACTTATTGAAGACATTTAGAGAAAAGTTTATATGTTATCTTCTAGGAGCAAAAGAAAACAAATATAGATTTTGTTGCTTATTGTTTTGAAGGCATTCCAATACAGTGTTTTAAGTTGTGTAGCTTAAAATATGTTTATTAAAATAGAAAAGTATTTTCTTAGCATTAATGAACTCCCAAGTCTTCAGGACTAATTTTGCGAGACACATTCCAACAGATTTACTTCTCATTTAAATCATCTGCAGTGATACACCATTTAATAAGGTTAGGTATGGAGGTACTGACAGTTAAAATTCTGTATTCACCACAGACATTTTTAATTCAACTAACATAATAAATCTTAATCACATCAATGTCAACATCTATTAGAGAAATTAATAAGCCACCAACCCTTCAAACATGACATTGGTATTATTATTCATTAACTGTGGAACTTTTCATTTACTTAGGGAATATCTAGGTTGCCAAACCAACTTTTGCTTATGACATCAAAATTTACTTCCTGGAATGCATTTCAAGTGATTTTTATTTTGTGTTTTGGTTCTACTTAGGGTTATATTTCCAGACAAAAATGATATTAACAAAATAATCTTTTGACATCTATTTTTATTTGCTATTTTTCAGAAAAAGTTATTAAATTATAACAAATACAGGAAAGAGCACTCAAAGTACAGATTATGCACAGATTACCTTTAGAAAATGTGAGTTCCCAAATTTACACAAAAAAATCCAAGCCTATGAGTGTCTACACATCATTGTTATGCTCACATATGTCTATCTTTTTTAGACATTTTGGCACTTGTGTGGTTCTATTTTTACAAACATTTTAATTTTAATGCAATATTGTGTGACAGCACTGTTTCTTATATTTGTAAATTAGAATTCTAATATTTTTCTTCATTACAGATATAGGGGATTATAAATTTCAGTAGCATTTTCAAAGAACCATACTGTAGATTTATAGATTTCCTCAATAAGGTATTCACTTTCTATTTCATTTTATTATGTTCTTATCTTTATTATTTCCATTTCCTACTGTCATTGAATAGATTGCTATGATTTCAAGCTTCATGACATAATATCTTAGGACTGTTTTTTCAGTCTTTCTCCTTCCAAATCTATCTATATAGATATAAATAAAGATATAAATAATATTAATTGTATGTGTGATATATAAGGCTACTTACTACTATATAGGTATATGTATACTTTGAAATACTTAAATCCAAAAATGAACACCAAAACAAAATGTTTATTAACATTTATCTTGATATCACTAAGAAAGTATGCTCTGGCAGAACTTAAGGAATTTTTGTTAACTTTGTCACAGGTATATAATAGTTCAATGTTTAATTTAGAATGAAATATGGGATAAGATTTGCTACATGCTAAGACAGTATTTAGTGTATAATTATTTGGTTGAAAAATTAAACACTTTTTCATATGCTCAATCCAGATTAAATCAGTAGCAACATGCCATAAATTTTTAATCTAATGTAGATGATTTTATTTAGTGAGTGATATTATATCATCTGTTTGCCTTTTGCCTTCAGAAACCCTGCTATGTATATTCTTAAATAAATATAAATAAATACATATATACACATATGTGTGTACATATACATATATAAACTCTAATTCCAAGACATTGGTTTTTCATAACACAGATATACTACAGACAGTGATAAAACAAAACAGAACAATCATAACCACAGTAAAAATAATTTCCAAAAAAAGTTGAAGAGAAACAACATATGATTAAATAAGAAAATCACTCACTATATCATTAATATTGATATACTAAAATAAATTTTTTCAGTTTGCTAAAGTATGCCCATTGCACTAATTTAGAGTATATTTGCTATTGTTTAGCCTACTGCCTTGAACTTTTATTTCATAATGTAGTAAATAAAATCTCAAAATAATATTAGCTTGATAAAGTGATAGCAAATTACATTGACTATGTTTAATTACCACCTATTAGATGAATCATACTGTTAATTGATTATACTGTCTTGGATTGAATTGAACTGAAATTCATGTAAAAGTATATAACTTTAACACTGCTGGTTAACAATATGATTTCAAGTGGATTCAATTTTTGATGCTCAGAAACATTGAAAACACAGTTTTCCTACATTATATAGGGCTGGGAACTATGTATTTATCTCGGGTCTTCATATGGATGCTCCTCTGAAACAAAATAAAAATGAAATGATACATCTAAAAATGGAGTTCTGTGGTTGCACTGGCAAATCATTAAAAATAAAAATTATGTAGTAAGATGGGTATAATTTTATTTATTTATTTATTTGTTTGCTTGGTTATTTATTTATTTATTTATTTATTTATTTATTTATTTATTTTTTAAAGATTTTATTTATTTATTTCACAGAGGGAGAGAGATCACAAGTAGGCAGAGAGGCAGGCAGAGAGAGGGGGAAGCAGGCTCCCCGCCGAGCAGGGAGCCCGATGTGGGCCTCGATCCCAGTACCCTGAGTTCATGACCTGAGCCGAAAGCAGAGGCTTTAATCCACTGAGCCACCCAGGCGCCCAGATGGGTATAATTTTAAAAATGGATAAAAAATTGAGACTTTACAAGGATGAGCAATTTGAAGTTTTGGTTTTAACTTCATGTATTATATTACATGAGTCTAATTATAGCCCTAGATTAAAAAAAATAAATACTTTAAAAACTGACCTTTGGTGGCAATTCTTTCCAAAATACTATAATCAATTATATGAATCAGTCTTTCATGAGAGGTTTTAATTTTGGTTTGTTTTTGTTTCTTGGTGATAGTTGAAATTCAGCTGGTATATTTTTATCTTTCTGGATTTCACACAAATCTACAAAACTTATTATAACCTGTTTCTTTTTTTTCCCAAGAAATTAATCCAAAACTACTTATTTTTTTCTTTTGTAAATTTTTAAAAAGTTAGAAAATATATTTCAAATTTTAATACTCATATTTTCAATGAAAGTATTATAACAGGAAAATGTTTTCATAATATCATTACAAAGATATCTCACTATAACATGATTTGTATAGATAAGGAGTGACTTTCATGTATTGTATTACAACACAGTGCGATTAAGGACACACTAAAGTGTTGATGTATTTCTTTGCTTCAAACTTCCTGCAAAGTAGGTAACGTCTACTGAGAATGATTTAATAATATAGCAAATGTCAACAAATCATAAAGGTTTATCTTTGTAAAATAAAAATTCATAACCCATTTGGTGAATATTTTTAGAGTGTTTTGAAATAAGTTAAACTATGATTGGTTTTATAAAATATTCTCTTGTTTACTTTCTGAGGCATTTAGACTCTTGTTTTCTGGAAAATTTGCTTATTGTGTCATACTTTGTGTTTTTGGCTCAAAATTTCCATGCTATATTAGCTTGTTTATAAATAAGGCAGGAAAGGTGTTTTACATGTTTGGCATATTTGTACCCATTTTACAGATTCCTGTTTTGTCTATTTGTTTCTTTGTTTCCCCAAAGCAAACTTCACTACCATGGGCAGTTTTTTTCACTCATTAAATATTTATACTAATAAATAATATAAGATTGAAATTTCATATTCTCCAGTGTATTTCTCTTTTGCTACTTACAAAAATGTAAATATTCTTATTAACCAATAATTATATAAAAATTAGAAACCACTATAAACTGAGCCTTAATAAGAAATCTCCATTTTCACCTAACTATAGAGGAATTCACCACTTGTATAATATGTTTTAAAATAATTTAACAACACTCGAACAATATTTTCTGAGTTCTCTAATATTATAATATGAGACCACACTATATTTCTGTTAAAATGGTATTTAATTGTATATATCATTAACTCTCATTGACACAAAAGGCCAGGATGTGTTTTCTCAGTATTATGGAACTTTCTGAATTGTGCTATTCACTAGAAAATATTAAAGGTGTTTCTAAACACTCAGATATTAGTTTAATCATATTTATGAAACATAAATTGAATATTATTAATGCCAAACATACATGAAAAGTATAGATATTTGGTTTCATATCCAGAATTTTTACATTTGATGCTTTCTGTGCAAGTTTTCTGGGAATGGTTTCACATAATTATTATTTAAAATCTCATGGCAATGTGCAAACATGGTCCATGTTTCATTGTTAAGGAAAGTGGTTCAAATTCTCTGATTCTAATACTCTCCCTGATAATATTGAATGCTTTAGGCCCAAGTTCAGAAACAGGCAGTCAGAAAATAATTTACCTTAACCTCTTTTTTGAAAAGTATTGCATATTTTTTTTATGGTCACATGAAAAATATTCATATTGTAATGAAAGTGTCATGATGACCATTTTCTTGCTACTTTCATGTGCTGTTAGTATTATCTTGGATCTCTGTGTAACTCTATTCAAGGGTTTTCAAGTGATACACCATATAGTGAGAACAGTTTTGTCAAAACAACGTTTCATTCCTTAAAAAAATAAAACAACGTTTCATTTCTTAATGCAACCTGGAAAATTACCTATGTCACACTATATTGTAAATTAGTGAAAATTTAAAAGTATCACTATCTATCTGATTCTTATTCTCAAGAACTCCACCTGCAGTTATGCAGACTGAAATTGTGCCACATCAAGGAACCACCATTCACAGCATAGGCATCCTTACCATATTAAAAAGCATACCATTATTTTGGCTTTTTCCTCATTCAAGTTTGGAGTATTTACATATGAATAAAACAGCCTACCTAATAGGGTCACATATGCAGTGTACATTATTTCCATTTAGAAAAGTAAAAACACGAAAGCTTTGTTCACTGAGAATTATATAAGCTTTCTATTTTTTTAAGATTTATTTATTTATTTTGAGAGAGAGAGCATATGTGTTCTCCAATGAGTGGGAGTGGGGGAGGGGTAGAGGGAGAGGGAAAAGCAGAGAAGCAGACTCTTCCTTGAGCACAGAGCCTGATGATGCAATGGTGCCTGGCTTGGGGCTCTGTCGCAGGACCCTGCGATCATGATCTGAGCCAAAACCTAAAGTTGGATGCTCAACCAACTGAGCCATCCAGGTACCCATAACTCAGCCTAGATTCCTAAACAAGACATTGTTTTTGCAATGCAATTTTAAGATCATAAAATATCCATGATTTTATTCACATTTCTGCAATGGCTAAATTTATCATTTTATATTGTTTCATATTATCTAGCATTTTTATAGTATCAGAGGTCATAGCTGAGTTTCAAATTTACAACTAAAGTATTTTAATATGGAAAAATGTTCTATGTAAGAATGACTATTCAGCTATCAATAACACATCATAAAAGATTACATAAACCTAAATGACTTGGTTACATAATGTTCACTAGTTATATTTTAGCAATCATTTCTTTCTTGTATGTATAGGTAATTTAATCATCACAAAAAGGAACTTTTAGGAAAACTAAATAGAGAACCTTTTCTTTTTTTCTAAAAAAGACATACATATGGCCAATAGGTACATGAACAACTACACAATATCACTAGTTATCAGGGAAATGCAATTAAAACCACATTGAGATATCACCTCACATCTGTAACAATGGCCATCTTCAAGAAGACAAGAGATAACAACTGTTGGTAAAGATGTGGAGAAAATGGAACCTTTATGCACTGTTGGTAGGATTGCAAATTTGTTCAACCACTATGGAAAGCGGTATGGAGGTACCTCAAAAAAAATTAAAAATAGAACTACCAGATGATCCAGCAATTCTACTTCTGAGTATTTATATGAAAGAAACAAATACCCTAATTCATAAAGATATCTGCACCCACATGTTCATTTCAACATTATTCATTATAGTGAAGCTATAGAAACAGCCTAACTGTTCACCAATGGATAAATGGATAAGAAGATGTGAGATATATACATGAATACTACGTAGCTATGGGAGGAAAGGAAATCTTGATATTTACTTGGATGGAACTTGAGGACATTGTACTACATGAGATAAATCAGACAGAGACAGACAAATACTGTATGGTATTTCTTATATGTGGAATAAAAAGAAAAACACTTAAACTCAAACAAAAACAAAAACAAAAACAAAAACAAAAACAAAAACAAAAACAAAAACCAGAATGAAATCATAGTTACCTGGGACTGGGTAGTGTGAGAATGGGAGAAATGTTGTTTAAGGGTACATATTTGCAACAAGCATATAAATAAGTCATGGGGATCTAATAAATAGTACAGTGATTAGAAACAACAAAACTGTATTATAAGCATTAAACTTGCTGAGAAACTAGTTTGTAATTGTTTCTACCACTATAAGAAATAATAACTATGTGACAGGATGGAGGTATTAGTTAATATTACATTGGTAATCATATTACAACATAAATATATCAAATCAATATGTTGTAGTTTTTAAACTTTTACAATGTGATACATCAATTATAACTCAATAAAAAGGGAACTGCTAATGATTATGCTACACTTATAATGTAAAATATATTAACTCATATTAAATATTACCTATTATGTTTTCTCTCTAGATATGAAAAGGTTGTTAAACAAAATACAAAATGGTTGGAAAAGTAAATAATGTTTACCAAATAATTCAATGTAATATTTTGAATAATGGCATCCATCTACTCACCTTTCTGAATAATACATAGTTCTTAATCATAGTTAATATTTTTCCATGCCAGTTGCCAGTAGACTAAGTAGTTTCTTAAAAATATTATTATACCTTTATAGTCAAATGTCATAGAATAAATAAAATTTGTAAACATTTTAATAGAAACTATATTTGAACAAGTAAGCATTCAAAATGCCATGTTATTTCAATGAACCAAATTTGCCTATTTTATGTTATTACATATCAACTGCTTTAAATTCCAAATTATCTTAGTTAAAATTTAAATAATAGAATTTAAAACTCTATTAGTTTTGATGAATAATATGGTTAGCATCATGTATACATCATGACATTATTAATCAAAACAAAATAATATTCTAATATTAACAATTCACTTGGGAAAATGTTACCCCCATTTTAAAATATTCTTAATATCACCTTGTGGCCAACATTGCTCATTTATTCCCCAAGGTATGTTGCACAATGTTTGTCTACGATATAGTGGAAGAACCAGTATGATTCCTTGTAATAAAATTGATAAAATTAATTTCTTCTCATTTTTAGATGTTAATGTAAATATAAATTTAGCTTCTGAAAGGAAGGAGTAGCTGGCAGCAAAACAGAGGTCATTTAAATATAAGAACCACCTGCCCAGAGAGAGCTGAATACTGATGAGACAATGAGAATTGTTAATAGTCAAGATTACAAAGAGGTTATTATGCTAAGCGAAATAAGTCAATCAGAAAAAGACAATTATCATATGATCTCACTGATATGAGGAATTTGAGAAAGAATACAGAGGATCATAGGGGAAGGGAGGGCAAAATGAAACAAGATGAAACCAGAGAGGGAGACAAACCATAAGAGACTCTTAATCTCAGGAAACAAACTGAGGGTTGTTGGAGGGGAGGGGGGCGAGGGGATGGGGTGGCCACGTGATGGACATTGAGGAGGGTATGTGCTATGGTGAGTGCTGTGAATTGTGTAAGACTGATGAATCACAGACCTGTACCCCTGAAATAAATAATACATTATATGTTAATAATAATAATTAAAAAAAAAAAAGATTACAAAGAGGAAAGATTTCTGCCACTGATTTTTCCCTGGAGATTTTGGCCATTCTGAGCTGATAGGGACTGAAGTTTTTATGTAAAGTCCAGCAGATGATAACATGTGGAAAACCATGAGAGCTAATGGTGGAGACCAGGGGATTTCGAGAATATACCAGTTTTTTCCCCTCATGACATTTGCTGAGTAATAGGACACTGTGAGGTGGGAAACTAATAGCATAGATGTAAAATTGCTGAAAAGCTGAGGGAAGAGTTCTTTACTCTCCTTCAGAACATAAATAACAGCCTCCTGGTGAGCAGTTTTCTCCAAAAGAAATTTCACTTTTAGTTAGAAAGTCTAGAAATCAAGGTTCTTGAACCCAATTTCTTATACTTTTAAGATGCTAATTTATGTGCTGGTTTGTTACACAGCTAGAGCTTACTGATAACAAAGGGATGATTCTATGAAGACAATACTATATTTAATGTTTCTAAAATAATATATTGAGGGGCACCTGGGTGGCTCAGTTGGTTAAGGGTCCAACTCACGGTTTAGCCTCAGGTCATGATCTCATGGTCTTGGGATTGAGTCCTCTGTCAGGCTCTGCACTCAGAGCAGAGTCGGCTTGTCCCTCTCCCTTCCCTCTGCTCCTCTCCACTGCTTGCATGCATGCTTGCTCCCATTCTCTCTCTCTCTCTCTCTCAAATAAATAAATAAATAAATAAATTTTAAAAAGTAAAATATTGAGAAGAATGGATAAAAGTAGCAATTAAATTATTTGGAACAGTTTTTTTTCCATAATCTGTATGAGAAATTATGGGGTTTTTATTAGATCGGTGGCCATAGATATAAAGAAAAAAAAAAGGATTCAATATAGAGTCTGCTGTTCTAATCAACAAGACTTGTCAATGGAGTGGATACAGGTGTATGGGATAGACAAGAGAAAAGTTTAACTTCTAGAGTCCCCTCATGAGAAACTGAGTATGTTTTGGTGTTAATTTTTAGGTTAGAAAACACAATAGCAAGACTAGCATGCTTTGGGGCATGGGATGCAGAAATTCCCTTGAATATTATATATTTGCTCATGTAACACTGAAGGAATGTGCTCCAGTTGGATTAGTTGTGGTTTACTAAAGCCAGGGCTGTAAGAATATTCACCATGGTTGGAGAGACAATCCATGAATCTTGGGAATGTTTGATGGTGTGCGATGTCTTTGAAATCAGAGTGCCCAAATGCAATGGAAGGGTTATTTCTAGATTAAGATCTATTACCATATCCTGCTTAAACACTTCTAGTGATAAGAACTTTTTATCACATAGCAGTTTTTTTTTTCAGGCAACTGAAATTGTTGGATTTAAAAAAAAACATTTTATTAATTTTTGATGATACCTTGAATATTTTTATCACATATTAAAATCTATGTTTTTTGTTCTTGCTTTGGCTTTTGGAAGCCAAAATAAATGAAATGGCATAAAAATGAGAGGGTCTCATATCATTACTTTCATGTGCCAGGGATTCTGCTTCTTCCTCTCCCATCAAATATATTTGCCAGACTTCCTTGCCACTCTGTGTTCCTTTGAGGTCTGAAAAGAGGAGACATTCACATGAGATTAAGGAAAATGAGATTGGGTAGAAGCCATGTGTTTGTGGCAGTGACACTGCAGGGCTGGCCCACGGGCTCCTTCATGGTGGTATCTGCAATCTAAGCTCTGGATTTCTGCTTAACACATTCTCCACTCTTTTGTTCTCCCAGGCCTTTGACTTCTTTTAATACCTGGATTAAATACCTTTTCTATTTAAACTATTTCAAATAATATCTGATCTCTTGAGTTGATTTTCAAAGTATTTGGATATTCCTTTCCTCATTACATTGGAAGTGTCACATTAATGTTGGATATGAACACAAAGGATTGCTTGTGTGGTAAGTCTCAAGAGTGAGTTTATATTTTTCAGAAGTACATTTTGTATATATAATAGATGAAAATACACCTATAGAAGTTTAGGGTATCAGTATTACTTAAGTGAAAATCGTGAAGTCACGTTTATAATGAGATTTTTGGCATTTTTCAAAATTTTTCACTCTCTAATGAGATAAAATAATAGCAAATACATTGGGCATATTTAAAAATCACATCCACAATGAAGAGTATTTTCTACAACTAAATACAACCTAAGGTTGACTCAGGCATACATTTGTTACCATGGAAATATCCAACCTATCTGTATATGTAAAATAATTAAAACTTTACGAAAGCATTTTATTTCATGGAGTATGCTTATCTGATAAGATTCTAAGCATGTGACATAGAGTAGAATTCAGTTAGATATTTGGGCTGAATTTCTAAGATTGTGTTGAAGCATGCATCCTGAAGAGGCAATAGTAACTCCTAGTCCACTTCTTTTTACCATCCAGTTTTTCCCTTCATGATCTCATGATGTAACTTATTATCTCTATGCTGATTCTTAAAATTATAGTTCCAGGCAAGACACTCCCTTGAATTTCAATTCTAAAATGCAGTTTTCAATTTTCCCCTTCTTCAGTTCTCACATGGGTGCAGTGGAACAATTCTAATTTAAAAGTCTGAAATAGTGGCAAGATTTCTGGAATTGTGGAGTGAGGCCCTCTTACGCATCCTTCCATAGAAGGAGAGAAGGGGGCGAAGTTCATTAAAATCAACTTTTTTAGAAATCTGGAAATCTGCCAAATACTTGCAAGGATAGGACAAGTGTTTACTCAGGAAAATTTGCTAAAATTTGGAAAAGGTTCCTGGGTTTGTGGCACACTTTCATTCTCTGCTCAGATCTGCCACAGATGTGAAAGCCAGAAGCCTCACAAATGATGGTAGCTGTGAAGAACCAAAGCCTTGCAGGCATGGGGGAGGGAGACTGGAGGTGAACTTCCTCAAAAAGTCCCAATTTTGTAGAATTGTCACTGACTTATCTGTCTTCCAAAAGCCTGGAAAAGTCCCTTTCTATGAATGGTGACATATGTAGGTGACAAATGTACAAGTTTTTGCTGTTGAAAACAATGTGTCCTGCATATTTACAACTGCTTGTGTCCAATAACAAAAGAGGAACTGTGGTGCAAAATAAAGGGAAAATGGCTTTTAAAATGTGATTGATAACGAAAGCTGCAAAGAAAATGTTAATGACTAGAATTAGAAAATAAAATATCTGAGATTGAATTATAAAAGCCATTTGCTAAGAAAAAAAAAGCACAAGTCACTGAGAATCCCATATTTAGAAAATAATTAAAATTTTAGGAAGGCATTTTATTTCATAAGGAGATTAAAATTAAATAGAAAAAAATCAAATGAATACTTTCTTAAGAAAATCAAAATAACACAGAAATAAAAAATTTTGTTAGAGGGTAAAGCCACAGCAACTCCCTGATTAAAATTTAATAATCAACCCAATACAAAACCACTAATTATGCACAAATAAAAGGTTGTTATAATGCTAATTCTGTGCAGTTATAAATTTCATTGCTCTAATTCGATTTACTCTCATTATACTTCACTGAGTTCTACTCAGCCTTTGTCTAGCTAGGTGCAAAGAATTTTCTACCCACATGAAGTCATTTTATTTTATAAGAATGAATGTAATTATCACCTAGCTAGAAGCTAAGGGGCCTTTTTTTTTAACCTAGCTGGAGCGAAGTGACCCAATTAACACCTTGCATGAATACCCTGAATATTATACATTTTACAAGGTGTTTTAAGCTTAGAATAGTTTTGATTGATGGGTTTCTCTTCTTGAGAAGTTTTTATCTCTTTCTAACTGTCTGAAATTTGATTTTAGAATCTCAACTCAAAAATTGCAATCTTTTTTAAATTTATAATCATCTCAGGTGCTGCTTTACCAACTTGAAGCAATATGGCTTTCTTAAATATTTCTGTCATAGATATACATCTAGAAGACATAAAGCAGATTAGAACCATCCATTTAATGTTTATCTGCTATAGAGATAAAAGACTGACACATTTATACATCCTAGGATACATGGCTGGATTTGGCCTCTTTCTCTAAAGTCTCTCTCCATTCTATTTAAGTATCTTTAAGATCCATTCTATAAGTGAGTATGAAGGAAGCTGCTTAGCTCATGCAATATAATCTGAAAAATAAGTCAGTAAAAGAGTCTAATAGAATACTCTTATAAATACTAATACCTTCATATTTTTGGAAATTAAATTAGTTTTGATTTTAAAATCCATATTTGTTATAACTATAAATAACTATAAATCTTTATTAAAAAGAGTTATTTATTTATATTACAGAGAGAGAAAGTGTGAGTGAGAGTGGGGGCAGGAGCAGAGGGAAAGGGAAAGAGAATCCTCAAGCAGACTCCTCACTGAGTGCAGAGCCCAACTTGGGGCTCCATCCCAGGACCCTGAGATTACAACCTCAGCTGAAAACAAGAGACAGGCCCTCAACCAGCTGAGCCACCTAGGCTCCCCTATAACTGATTTTGTATCACTGGAATTATGTAATTATATAGACAAAAATTATATAGAAATAATATAGAATAATATTTATATAGAATATGGAACAATATATATTATATATAAATAAACAATATATAGAATAACATTTATATAGAAATAATAGAGATTAAAAAGTTAAAAGATTTATGTTGAATATGTATCAGTACTTACTCCGCTTCAATCTCACATTTCATGGAGACTCATGACTGAAAGACTTTGTTTTCCTCAGCCTGGGATTTCATCTAGAAATGATGAAATGATTCACCTAGATATCTGTATATTCATTCCCTCATTTTTTTTTAGTTCTTTCCTCAAAAATCACATATTTTAGTAGGTTTTTTAGTAAGTGTAAAGAGAAATAGACTTTTAAATAAAAAAATTAAGATGAGATTCTGTTATCTTTGGTGTTTGTCACATTGACAGAAGGCAATTTAAATACATATCAATGTAGGTCTGATTAATATCTATGTAATGAGCTCAAAAATTTATAGGGAAATGATCCAGTTTCATTCTTCTGCATGTGGCTGTCCAATTTTCCCAACACTATTTTTTGAAGAGACTGTCTTTTTTCCATTGGACATTCTTTCTTGCTTTGTCAAAGATTAGTTGACCAAAGACTTGAGGGTTCATTTCTGGGCTCTCTATTCTATTCCATTGATCTCTGTGTCTGTTTTTTTTTTTTTTTAAGATTTTATTTATTTATTTGACAGAGAGAGATTACAAGTAGGCAGAGAGGCAGGCAGAGAGACAGGGAGAGGAGGAAGCAGGCTCCCCGCTGAGCAGGGAGCCCGATGCGGGCCTCGATCCCAGGACGCTGAGATCATGACCTGAGCCGAAAGCAGAGGCTTTAACCCACTGAGCCACCCAGGCGCCCTCTGTGTCTGTTTTTGTGTCAGTACCATACTGTCTTGGTGATGACAGCTTTGTAATAGAGCTTGAAGTCTGAAATTGTGATGTCACCAACTTTGATTTTCTTTTTCAGCATTCCTCTGGCTATTCAGGGTCTTTTCTGGTTCCATATAAATTTTAGGATTATTTGTTCCATTTCTTTGAAATAAATTGCTGGTATTTTGATGGGGATTGCATTAAACGTGTAGATTGCTCTAGGTAGCATAGACATTTTCACAATATTTATTCTACCAATCCATGAGCATGGAATGTTTTTCCATTTATTTGTGTCTTCCTCATTTTCTTTCATGAGTACTTTACAGTTTTCTGACTACAGATTCTTTGCCTCTTTGGTTAGGTTTATTCCTAGGTATCTTATGGATTTGGGTGAAATTATAAATGGGATCGACTCCTTAATTTCTCTTTCTTCTGTTTTGTTGTTGGTATATAGAAATGTAACTGATTTGTGTGCATTGATTTTATATCCTGACACTTTACTGAATTCCTGTATGAGTTCTAGGAGTTTTGGAGTGGAGTCTCTTGAGTTTTCCACATAAAGTATCATATCATCTGCAAAGAGTGAGAGTTTGACTTCTTTGCTGATGTGGATGCCTTTTATTTCTTTTTGTTGTCTGATTGGTGAGGCTAGGACTTCTAGTACTATGTTGAATAGCAGTGGTGATAGTGGACAGCCCTGCCATGTTCCTGACTTTAGGGGGAAAGCTCTCAATTTTTCTCCATTGAGAATGATATTCGCTGTGGGTTTTTGTAGATGGCTTTGATGATATTGAGGTATGTACCCACTATGCCTAGACTGTGAAGAGTTGTTTTGTTGTTGTCGTTTTTTAAGATTTATTTATTTACTTACTTATTTGACAGAGCAAGAGAGATTACAAGTAGGCAGAGAGGCAGGCAAAGAGAGGAGGAAGCAGGCTCCCTGCCAAGCAGGGAGCCCGATGCAGGGCTCGATGTGGGGCTCAATCCCAGGATGCTGGGATCATGACCAGAGCTGAAGGCAGAGGCTTTAACCCACTGAGCCACCCAGGCACTCCAAGAATTTTGATCAAGAAAGGATGCTTTACTTTGTCATTTGCTTGTTCAGCATCTATTGAGAGGATCATATGGTTCTTGTTCTTTCTTTTATTAATGTCTTGTATCACATTGATTGATTTGCAGATGTTGAACTAAATTTGTAGTAAATCCCACTTGGTTGTGGTGAATAATCCTTTTAATGTTGTGGTGGATACTATTGGCTAGTATTTTGGTGAGGATTTTTGCATCCGTGTTCATCAAGGATATTGGTCTGTAATTCTCCTTTTTGATGGGGTCTTTGTCTGGTTTTGGGATCAAGGTAATGCTGGCCTCATAAAATGAGTTTGGAAGTTTTCCTTCCATTTCTATTTTTTGGAACAGTTTCAGGAGAATAAGTATTAATTCTCCTTTAAATGTTTGGTAGCATTCCCCTGGGAAGCCATCTGGCCCTGGGCTCTTGTTTGTTGGGAGATTTTTGATGACTGCTTCAATCCCTTATTGGTTATGGGTCTATTCAAATAGGTTTTCTATTTCTTCCTGATTCAGTTTTGGTAGTTTATATATTTCTAGGAATGCATCCATTTCTTCCAGATTATCAAATTTTCTGGTGTAGAGTTGCTCATAATATGTTCTTATAATTGTTTGTATTTCTTTGGAATTGGTTGTGATCTTTCATCTTTCATTCATGATTTTACTAATTTGAGTCCTTTCTTTATTCTTTTGGATAAGTCTGGCCAGGGGTTTATCAATCTTATTAATTCCATCATTTCCTTACACCACAAACAAAAATAGACAAAATGGATGAAAGACCTCAATGTGAGACAACAATCCATCAAAACCCTTGAGGAGAATACAGGCAGCAACCTCTTCAACCTCAGCCCCAGCAACTTCTTCCTAGAAATATCACCAAAGGCAAGGGAAGCAAGGGCAAAAATGAACTATTGGGACCTCATCAGATTAAAAGCTTTTGCACAGCAAAGGAAATAGTCAACAAAACCAAAAGACAACTGACAGAATGGGAGAAGGTATTTGCAAATGACATATCAGTTAAAGGGCTTGTATCCAAAATCTATAANACTTGTATCCAAAATCTATAAAGAACCTCTCAAGCTCAACACCCAAAGAACAAATAACCCAGTCAAGAAATGAACAGACATTTCGTCAAAGAAGACATCCACATGGCCAACAGACACATGAGAAAGGCTCGACATCACTTGGAATCAGGGAAATACAAATCAAAACCACAGTGAGATACCACCTCACACCAGTCAGAATGGCTAAAATCAACAAGTCAGGAGACAACAGGTGTTGGTGAGGATGCGGAGAAAGGGGAACCCTCCTACACTGTTGGTGGGAATGCAAGCTGGTGCAACCACTTTGGAAAACAGTATGGAGGTTCCTCAAAAAGTTGAAAATAGAGCTACCCTACGACCCAGCAATCGCACTATTGGGTATTTATCCTAAAGATACAAAGCTAGTAATCCTCAGGGACAAGTGCACCCAAATGTTTATAGCAGCAATGTCCGCAATAGCCAAACTATGGAAAGAACCTAGATGTACATCAACAGATGAATAGATAAAGAAGATGTGGTATATATATACATTAGAATAATATGCAGCCATCAAAAGAAATGAAATCTTGCCATTTGCAACGACGTGGATGGAACTAGAAGGTATTTTGCTAACCGAAATAAGTCAATCAGAGAAAGACAATTATCATATAATATCTCTGATATGCGGAATTTGAATGACAGGGTGAGGGGTTGTGGGAGATAGGGAGGAAAACAATGAAACAAGATGGGAGGGAAGGAGACAAACCATAAGAGACTTTTAATCTCACAAAACAAACTGAGGGTTACTGGGGGATGGGAGGGTAGGGAAAGGGTGGATGGGTTATAGACATTGGGGAGGGTTTGCGCTATGGTGAGTGCTGTGAAAGGTGTAAGCCTGATGATTCACAGACGTGTATCCCTGGGGCAAAAAAACCCACAAAAAACAAAAAACAACAAAATAAAACTTATAAAGAGTAAACCAGAGTTATACAATAACCATAAATTGAAAGATTTTTTAACTTATTTTTCAACAAATATTTTTATCAAATATTTTTAACAACAAATATTTTTAACAAATATTTTCTAACTTCGATATCCATAAATACTTCTAGAAAACTAATACATGCAAGAAAGTAAAGTAGTAGTGTAAAGAAGAAAACATGCAAGCAAGTTTTGCCACATTTAAAGAATTCATCACTGAGTAAAACACACAAACATATGCATACATAGGTATGTGCACTGTAAATATAAGGGGTATTATAATAGATAGTTGAAAAAATATTTTATGAAATTGGAATGGAGAGAGAGTCCTCATTTTAAGACAGGGATCTGCAAAATTTTTTCTATAAAGGAGTAGAAAGTATATATTTTATACTTTGCAGGATTTATGGTTTCCGGAACAATGACTCAACTCTGCCTCTGTAATGCATAAGCAGCCATAGAAATATATAAATGTGTGGGTGTATTAGTGGGTGTATTGTTGCTGTAATAAATTAGCACAAACTTAGTAGCTTAAAGTAACACAACTTCTTGTGTTTATATTTCTGGACATCTGAAATTAAGAAGCAAATTGTCAGCAGAGTCGTCTTCCTTCTCTGGTCTTCAAGGAAGAATCTGTTGACTTACATTTTCAGGTTCTAGAGTCTACCTGCATTCCTGGGCTCAGGGCCTCTTCTTCACATCACTCTGCTCATTTGGTTTCAGGGAAACATTTCCTGCTATATAATCTAATTATCCTGCCTCACTCTTATACTCCTGTGATTTCACTAGGTTTGGTATAATCTCTCAATCTTAAAATCTTTCATCTCAACTGCAAAGTACCTTTGACTATGCAGGGAAATTTTTCATAGGCTCCAGAGAGTAGGATATGGACATTTTGGCAGGGGAGGCTAGAAGGTGGGAGCTGTTGTTTAGCCTACCACAGCATAGCTCTGTCTCAATAAAACTTCATTTACAAAAACCAGCACCAGGCTAGAATTAGTCCATATGCAAAAGTCTCTTAAAAACAGTCCCTTTGGGGGGGTGCCTGGGTGGCTTAGTAAATTGAGCATCCAACTCTTGATTTAAGCTTTGGTAAGGATCTCAGAGTCCTGGGATCCAGCCCCTCCATAAGCTCTGAGATCAGCAGGAAGTCTGATTAGGGATTCTCTCTTCCTCTTCTGCCTCTACTCATTCTCTCTCCCTCTCTCTTTCAAATAAATAATTGTATTTTTTTAAAAGGTCCCCTGTGGTCCCTTCAAAAAGGGATTGGGAAACTTTTTTTTTTCTTAGTATTTACCCAGGAGAAATAAAAACATAAGTCCATGTAAGGATCTATACAAGCATACACACATAGTCTTGATTCCTAATAACCCAAAACTAGAAAATATCCAAATATTCATCAATTGTGAATGCATAAACATTGTAGGACACCCACACTACTGACTACTACCCAGTAATGAGGATTAGAACTACTAATACATTAAAAACATGGACATAGCTCTAAGCATTGTATTAAGAGGAGAAAACTATACATGTGAGCTGTGTGCTGCATATGGAGCAGAAATCAGATCAAAGACATTTGATGGGGAAGGAAATTGAATCAATGGAGTTTGTGGGAACTTTATATAGGACTTGCATGCTGACTATAGTGGCCTTACATTACCATTTATATAGGGGGTGTATCTCACTATCTGTAAGGCATGCATCAGTAAACCTGACTTGAAAAAATAGAACTTTAAGTAGACAAAGAGTAAATATGGGATTCTATACTATACGACTTTGATTAGCTCTATAAGTTGTAGACAGCTTAATTTGAAAGATCTGGGGTTAATCAAAGAAGGAGATACATGAAGTATGGATTATGAAGCATGTTTTAATTTATCAGTTTTTTTTCCTGGAATTAATTCACTATCTATTTTAAGGAGGAATATCCATTTTAGATTTTTAAAGTTATGCTCACTCACCTTTATGGAAGCTTATTGATTATTCACATACACTATTTGTATTTGTTTAATGTAATGGCATTTTATTCTTCTAATTCTCAATATATTCTTTTAACAAGATTTTCTTTCTTTTTAAAGAATTTTTATAGCAATTTTGGGATTATAACAAATTTGAGAGGAAGCTACAGAGATTTCCCATATACTCTCTGGCCCCACCCATGCATAGTCCCCCCTTTATCTACACCACTCAGCTAAATGGTACATTTTTGTTTTCCAAGGATGAATCTACACTGACATATAATCACACAAAGTCTATAGTTTACCTCGGTGCTCACTCTCAGTGTTTTACATTATTTGGAGCTGGACAAATGTATAATTACATGTGTCTACCATTTCAGTATCACACAGAGTATTTTCGCTGTCCTAAAAATCTCATTCTATAATTAAAAAATAATAATTCAGTGTTAATCGTGGAAAAGGGAAGCTATGTATCTCTATGAATTTTATAAAGATTGATGATAAACTCCTCAAACACAAAAATAGATTCAGTTTTATACCACTTAATTTAAAATACAATTGTTTTTAGAACAGTGACATGCATCTTTTATTCAGTAAATATTTGTAATTTTTTAAAGCATTTTTTCTTAAGAATAAAATCCTTCTTTTTAAGAAAACAATTAGGAAAAAATTGATAGGAGTGGCTATATAATATAAAATGTTATTATTTTTAAGTTATGTGAGCTAACATAACCTTGTCACACATACATTGCTCACACTAATATCTAAGTAAATAAGAAAATACAAGATGAGGAAAATCTTTTCCACGAATAGTTACAACAACAGCGATAATAACAAGTTACAAAATAATGCCTAGTCAAAGATAAAAAGAATTAATACCAGAAATATTCATTAAAGAATGCAATATGAGATGGATTCTAGAGGTTATTGAAAAAATAGGAATTTTTAAAAAATATTCCAAAAAAATAATAAGTTGGAATGAGATCTATTGGACAGAAGGAGTTTGGGAATACAAAGTAGCAGCACTGTATTTTTGTTTACAAAGGTTTAATAACAACTAAAGTGTGGTCTGTCTGCATGGTTTTAATCAGGAAAGAATTCCCAGAACTTCATTTATTGATTTGGCTCTTGGAATTAGATCACATTAATTGGGAACCTGGCTCTGGTTCCTATTAGCTGTCTAACTAGGTTGTATAATTTGAGTTTTTCTTGACATTTAGAAAAAAATCAGTTGTGCTTAGTGCCTACTGTATAGAGTTGATCTGATGCTCACTGTAGATTCATAATTCCCTTTTTTTCTATTTTAAGAGATTCCTAATTCTGTTGTGGACAGATAAAAACTCCATCTTCCAACCTCCTTCAAAGACATGGGTGGTCATGTGTCCCAGTTCTTTTTAACAACATGGTTTGAAGCAGACATCACTGGGTGGGAACACTGCTACAATGCTCTAAAAGAATGACAGACTCATCTGACATCACCTGTCATTGGTTTCTTATCCCCACTTTCAAATTCAGCATACTTTTGTGATACATGGGGGACGGAGCATCTTTGGACTATAAAATCAAAGTTTTAAGAATGATGGATCAAAAAAATGGAAATTATCTAGAACATTTATGATGGTATGGAAGCCTGTGCCTTGGAATGCCTAACTCTGGACTAATTTGTTTTATTTCATTGAGGAAAACATACCTCTCTTTGCCTAAGTTACTCTACTTGGATTATCTGTTATGTGCAACCAAACCAATTTTTTGCTGCCACAATATACAAAATACTTGGATGATTCTCAGCACTTATAAATACTTTATAAGTAATAATTATTAATAAATTTCAGAAAAGTCCAAGAGATGAACAGAGAGCAGTCTATGAATAATTTTCCTTACTCATCAGACTGGATAAAATGATAGAAATTATGTGTATTATATTGTAGAAAATTAAATGTTTAATCCTGAAAGAGAGAAATACAAGTACATGAAGAAATAATTTCAAATGGAATCCATATTTCTAAATGATTAGTAATACTGTTGAATGATAGCAACATCTAACTACAAGCAAATGAAATTCTAATGATTTATATTAGCGTTTCATTTATTCGCACAGGCACATGCCATATCAAATTGTGTCATATATAGATAATCAAACAGTTCTTGCATGTATTAAATTTTTGTTATATATATGATATGCATATATATACACATACATATATATGATATGCATACACACACATAAGTATACACACACATATACACAATATATACCCATAATCACATATGAACATAGTGGGTTAATTTTAATTCCTCTAACTCAAAATACTTGTGATAAATTTCTTGATACAACTTGTCTGCTAGGCCTTCTTGGATGGAGCAGTCTGTGCTTCTGGCAAAATTGACATGCATCTCAACCTTCTTCATGATTGATAGAAATTACCCTAGCAAAAATAAGTTTGAGGTGATCTGAATTTATCATCAAGACAGCAAGATACTTATGTTTTGCCCATATTTCATATATCCTATAACACAGTTTTACCCCTTTTATTCAGTTTAGTATGATCTAACTAATTTATAAAAGAAAAAGCTTTGCTTTTGGTAGCAGTTATTTAGGAATTATTGGCAAATGTATTAAATGCCATTGATATTTTGTTTTATTTCAGAAATAAGTGTAGCAAAAAAATAATTGTTTATACAAACAATACTGAGGAAGCTAAAGCAGTGTGACATATAATGAATACTTTTGAAGCTGATTTTATTGTCCTGGTGAGGAAAATCCATAAAGCCATCATACACTTATTTACTTCATTAATCATTAAAGTAAGAAAAGACTAAATTTCTAAATGGCTTCATGAAGCACAGTGCAGAGATGGGGTTATCTTCGTAATGCAGGCGGTCAGAAGTGCAGTCTAATCAAGTAGGTACAGAAGCACACACTTTTGCCTAATCTTACCGCTAATCCTTTTCCAATAATCTGAATAATCTCCTTTATTTCTCTGCTTTGCGTACTCAGGGGCCAAATGCTTCTTATAGCATATAAGTTACAAACAGCCACATATGCTGCATGTTAGAAAGTGGAGTATCAGATTAGCTTTTATGCTTCCTAAAACTCATTTTCTTTATAATAGTTGTACTAAGTAATGCAGGTGAAAAATAGGCAAAGTGTTTGCATAACAAATTGCAAGTGATCTAAAAGTGCAACGTTATTAGAAAGATTTAGAAAACAGGGAAGAAAATAAGAATTAGCTTTTGTTGCTGAGGTAAATGTGATCTTGAATATACATTTATACAGACAAGTCCAGGCCTTCAGATTAAAAAAATGGAATTTGTGCAGATCATTTTATGGGTTACATAACATTTACTTAGGAAAAAATCAAATTAAAGTATCAGGGTTCAAAAACTACAAGTTTAGAGGCTTCTGTATGCATAAATGCACAGAACAGCTATGGAATAATTTTGTTTTATAAAGAGACTTTAGAATTGAATCTCAGAAGCTAAATTGAACAGCAAAACAGATGTTACTTTGCTGACTAGTGATAATGAGATGAAATTGTTCTATTCTGTTTTAAAGTTCTATAACAAAGCATTTAACTTAAAAACTTAGCTTAATATAGTAATCTTGATGTACAGAAATGAATTCTTTTGCAGAAAAAAATGCCTTTTAAAAAAAACAAAAAAATCATTTTTTCTGAACAATTTTATTATACTTGATTCTTCCATTTTAATTGCATTTCTTAGGGTACTTTAATTGCCCTTGTTATGCACATAGTAATACAAATTTTATTTTTAATTGAATAAAAATAGATTGGATAAAATAATGAGAATGATTTGTATGTAATTACAGGTGATAATCATTCTCTACTTCACAGATCACAGGACTGCTTTATCATGATCCATGAATTGACCATTCATACATATGGGTAGATTTGACTACTCTTTAAAAACATGGGCATTTTATTTTTCTGTTCCACTTCCATCAATTTGTAGGCTATTTTGTCTCCAAGGGACAAAGAAGCAGAATCATGATGTTGGCAGTGTACTGGTACAGTTCCCATGATAAAAGTGATGAGCCTAGTCATGACAGCCACCACACCTCCTTCTGAAAATATCATTCCTATCTAGTATGTGTCTGCTCCAAAGAAAAAAAACAGAAGTGCATAATTATGAGAAAAGTTTTGCAGTGATTTATCTTCCTCCAAAAAGGCCTTAGTTGCATGCAATTTGTCTAGGAGAACAGGCAAAATAGCAATGATGTAAATGTTTAAAATAAATGAGGGTTTTTATTTTCTCAAGAATTTAGCAATTCTTAGTACCTATTATATATTCTATGAATGCTTTAAATCCTGTAAGTATTCAGTAAATAAGTCAGTCTTTGTATCTCCTCTTATACATTTTATTGTGACTCAAATATAGATGGTAATATGGAAAAACAAAAGTTTCTGAAGAACAATTTTAATATTGATCTGCATGGCAATACAGTAGAATGGGATGGCTTTTTTTAGAAATGGGATTCTTTTTTAGAATTATAGTTATTGAAGGTGTGAGAACCATGTTGGAAATGTAATTTTTTAATCTTGTTAGAAATGTTTATTCTGTCAACAGGACCACCTATCAATAATACAGGAATATATTCTACAGGGGAATACAAATATGCTTAATTTATATGCAGAATATATATGATATAAAATTTTCAAACTGAATAAATTGATATGCAATGAATACTGCATAAAATTTTATAAAGCAAAATATTTTATAATATAAAATAATCACTTCTTCCTAAGTAGACTGAAAGTTCACATTTTAATGACTTATTGCTTTATACAATCTCAGAAATCATGCTATCCTCAAAATAAACATTCATAGTCATCTACACATTTAAAAAAATAAAATATTGAAGCCAAATTACACACAGAAAAAGCTAACATGACATTTTGTGCATAGCATTTCAAAAAAGTTTATCTTTAGAGTCAAAATTGTTGTTTTATATATTAGCATAATGTAGTCATTTGCAAAAAAAGTCTTTTATATTTTCTAATATAATTTCACATATCTTCAGGTCAGGATTAATAATTATAAATTATATAATTTTTATACACTTTTTTTTATAACAATGTTTCCTTTTCACATGAGTATGAGAGAGGAGTATAAAAATATATTTATTTTCAAAAATAAAATTCAACCAAACATAATAATGCTTATGCACCATTATGCCTCCTAAAAAGTAAGTCCTGCTTACTTATATAAATTTCTGTATGCATAGTGAGTAGTTATTCTCAACCATGAACTGATGATTAGTGATAACATGATCACTCTGAGTTTTTATAAAAATGGTCATTTTTGTTTAGGTAACTGAAATATATTTCCTGTAACCTAGTTTAAGAGTAATTAATATAATTTGGGGTATTTTGGCAATGTATCTTTAAAAATGCCTCAAGTATCTCAAGTATATTATTCTTTCCTTTCTCAGGTTTTAATATATCGCAATTAGATGTCAAATATGGAAACATGCAAATACACAAAACTCGAGAGGCCAGTAAAAATAATATACACTCCTCCTGAAGTTTTAAATTTTAAAATTTTAAGATTTTTTTAGATCTTAGCCCATAATTTCAATTTATATGCCTATACACTGTCTTTTGCCCTGTACTGAATTCATTTAATAATGCTAAATATCCTACTATTCCACCTGTAAACGTTTTAGTAGGTATGTCTAGAAGATAGACATATTTAACAACTACAAAATCATTATGACACCAAAAATTAAAAATAATTTCTAGTGTGTAAATTTCCCCAATTGACATTATTTTCTCAATCAGCGTCTAACACAAAAATCACTGTAATTGCCTTCAGTCTCTTACATTTCTTTTATCTGTAAATTACCTAACTCTGATGTTTTCTAAATATTTTTTCCATTTATTTCAGAGAACGGGAGATCAGAAGCGAGGGGGAGGGTTACAGGGAGAAGCAGACTCCCTGCTGAGCAGGGAGCCCACCGCAGGACTAAATCTCAGGACCCTGGGATGCTGACCTTAGCTGAAGGCAGATGCTCAACTGCCTGAGCCACCCAGGCACACACTAATTCTGATGTTTTTTTCTTGCATTTCATTTTTTTTAAGTGAAATTTGATTGCACTGAAGAGTTTCCCAAATTGCCACATCCTCGGTTAATGAAAAACTCTTGAAGTTGACTTTTTCATCCTTTGAAGTGTTCCTGATAGGCTTTGGTGATTTTATTTTCTAGTAAAACAAAAGATCTCAGATTTTACACATGAAATCATCCCTTTGTGATTTTAACAGAAATTATATACAGGTAGACTGATTTTTGTTATTCTCCCTTTTATATTTATAAATTGTTAAAATGCGATTTTATATTTATGTAAAACATTACTGTGCTTAGCGTATAACACAAGTTGTATTTATTGAACCCAGCATTTATCCCTGTCTCTTCCATTCAGTTCCTTCAGAGATCTTTGTACATTTCTTGCAATAGGCCTGGATTCAACCATTCCAGTAATAACTAACAAAACAAATTACCTAGAAATTATAATCACCTATTAGGATATGCATTAGTCTTTATTTTAAGGACTTTTAAGTCAATAGGCATATTGACTTTTTATTAAACCATGAGATCAAATATTTAATCCACCATAATTTTGAACTAGATTTCTATGTAGTCCCTAAATTATACTCACATTTTTTCTCTAACACTAAAAATATTGGTTCCTAATAACATTAGCATAATATCATTTAAATCTAACTTGTCATAATAGCAATACCAATATGGTTACTAAAAACTTTATATTACTTCTTAAGAAATTCTTATTTCACAAAGCAGTAAAGTCAAAATTACTTTGTTTAAATGTCATTATAAATCATCCCTTTGTGATTTTAACAGAAATTGTATACAGATAGACTGATTCGTTGTCACTCTGCTTTTTATATTTAGGAGTTTTGTAAATTTAACTTTAGATTTATGTAAAATATTACTGTTGTTTAGCCTATAACCCAAATATTAGAGAACATAACTTTTATCCCTGTCTGTTCCATTCAGTTCCCTCCCTACACCTACAGGCAAACTCAGCATATTAGTTTGGGGGTTTTCTATCCATATTTTTCTGTATCAATGTAAATGACCACATGGTTTTTTTAATTTATATAGCCTGCTGAAGTTGTGCATTACATTGACTGACTTTTCAAATGTTGAAATGCTTTATTCAGCTTCCTGGATTAAATTCCAGCTGGTCATGGTTTAAATGACTGGATTCTATTTGCTAATATTTTGGTTAAAGATTTTTTAGTTGAGCATCATAAGAGATATTTATGTGTAATTTCTTTCTTTCCTTTTTTTTTTAAGCTGATTTTTTTTTCATCACTGCAGTAAGATAACAAATTCTGACCTCAATTCTTTCACATATGAGGTTTGTTTATCTCGGTCTATGTTCTGTAGTTGATTAAAAGGAATGAATATCCTGTTGTTGTTGGGTGGACTGTTCTTCAAAAGTCAATTTGATTATAATGGTTAATGGTATTATTCAGTTCTTTATATTCACAGTGATCTTCTGGGTAGTTTTTCTACCAATTTTTGAAAGAAGAATGTTGAAGTCTCTAGTTTTATTATGGATTTGTTTGTTTCCACTTATAGTTCAATTTTAGTTTCAAATATATTACAGCTCTATTATTTACCACATACTCATTTAGAATTTCTGTTTTCTTGGTTAGTTGGATTGACTCTGTTAGTATTATTTACTCTCTTTCATAATGTTCTTTCCTTGAAGCCTAATTTATCTCACATTACTATAGCTTCTTTCTGCTTTCTTTTGATTAATGTTTGCATGATTTCTCTTTTTCCATCCAAACTGCCTATATGGATGTATTTAAAATGAGTTCCTTATAGATAAAACATAGCTGGGTCATTTTTTTTGTCCTTGTTGTTGTTTTATTATTTTTTTAATCTAAACTTTCCTCCTCTTTCAATTGATATATTTGGGCCATTTACATTTAAGTAATTATTGATACGGTAGGCCTTCTGCGTATTTTTTCCCATTTATTCTCACTGATTTTCTGCCTCCTTTTCCTACTATCCTATATGTTACCCAAATATGTTATTTGAACATATTTTATAATTCCATTTTGATTTATCTATAATGCTTTGGAGTATATCACTTTCTACACTTTTTTAGTGTCTTCTCTTGGTGTTATACTATGTATACATAACTTATCACACCCTCATGATTTAGTCATTCCATTGCTTTAAAGTATAGAATATTACTTCTTTTAATATTCCTTTAATACCCACCATTTTAAGTGTCTTAAATATTTCTATTATGTACATTTAAAAACATATCAGCCAGTGTTATAATTTTTGCTTCATCAGCCAAATATAATTTAGAAAACTCAAAAGAAGAATGAAGGTGTGTTATATTTATCCACATATTTGCTCACTATGATCTTTCTTCTTTTCTGATATTCTAAATTTCCTTTTATAAAAATAATTTTCCTTTCTATTTAGAGATTCTCCTTTAACCATTTTTCTAATATAGATCTGCTCGTGACAAATTTTCTAAGCTGTCCTTTATCTGAGAAATGTCTTCCTTCACCTTCATTCCTCAATAATAACTTCATTTAAAATAGGATTCTGGGTTGAGAGTTATCTTCAAGATTTGTAAAATGTTCTGTCATTTCCTTCTGGCCTCTATGGTTTTTGATGAAAACTACCCTTTCAGTCAAACTGTTTTCCCCTTATGCATAAGATGTCATAACTTTCACAGAGCTTTGAAGAGTTCTTTACTTTTAGTTTCAGAAGTTTGACTTACGATGTGTTATTTTGCAGGGTTTTTTCTTTTTTTCTTTCTTCTTCTTCTTCTTCTTCTTCTTCTTCTTCTTCTTCTTCTTCTTCTTCTTCTTCTTCTTCTTCTTTTTTGATTTATCCTGCACCAAGGTAGTTCAACTTTTTGAGTATACAAGTTTATATCTTTAGCTAAATTTGATTCCACATTTCTGCACCTCAAGTGCTAGGAACTTTGTGAAGGCAGAATATTAGGATAATCACCAATTTGTTTGTTTGTTTGTTTTTTCCTTTTATTCAGTAATCATCCCCATCATTGCCTAATGCCCAGTGTCAGGAAAACCATCATTATATATATTTTCCACTTTTATTGCTATCAGGAATGTAAATTTGATCCCTGATAGACCATCCTAGTTAAAATATGTGTCTCAGGGCACCTGGGTGGCTCAGTGGGTTAAAGCCTTTGCCTTCAGCTCAGGTCATGATCTCAGGGTCCTGGGATTGAGGTCTGCATCAGGCTCCCTGCTCAGCGGGGAGCCTGCTTCCTCCTCTCTCTCTGCCTGCCTCTCTACCTACTTGTGATCCCCCTCTCTGTGTCAAATAAATAAATAAAATCTTAAAAAAATATGTGTCTCATATAATTTTTATTAATTATAGTGCCTCCACTAAGTCGTTTGTGTATCAGATATGAAAGTTTGGTACTTCTCATATTAAATTTATGTATACATAAAATGCTTAAAATTGAGTTAAAGATTAATCTCTTTAACTCCTAAAAACAAGGGATGATGTTGCTCCTGGTTAATAACATTTCCAAAGCTCATATCACAAACTACTTAAAATTTTATTTTCAGTTATAAATATTCATTAGGTCATGCTCCATGTGTTTATGTTGAACATGTATAGTAATTGAGAGATTTTTCTTTCTCTCTCTCTTTTTTTTAACCATAGTAGAGAAGTTGAAGCTCTGCTTCTCAAAACTATCCCACTTTTCCATGTGCCAGAAAGTTTGGTTTCTAAATAACTTGTTTGTTCTTGCATATATCCCTCTGAGTGGAATAATAATCATGACACAGCCATTACATACTATCTCTGTATCACACTAAGGCACGCTAAGGCAAATACACACACACACACACACACATAACACATATACAAAATATAGATATAAATATAAATAAATACACACACACACACACACACACACACATACCCAAGGTCCAGACAATACTGCAATCCTTCCCTCAGAATCATACCCCTAAAAGGATGAAAATAAATATGGAGAGTAGACAGGAACATCAACAGAAGAATATGATAAACTTATTCTGAGTATAGCAAAATAAAATTCTTATACTTATAAAAGAAGAATGTAGCTTTAATACTAGAAAAACATAAGGGATCAAAAATTATATTTTTAAAATCTGCATTTGTGGTAAAATTTACCAACTTCATTTTGTCAATTATATTTACATGTAAAATGTCTGATTGTTAAAGAATGTAATTTTAATTAAATCTTAACTTTTTAATTTTGGTTTTCTACACAAAATAACATTTATTCTATTTTTAGAAGTTGATTATTCAACAGCTAATATATAGATTCATTTCCCTAAGAAATTTCCATTTAAAATAATGCTATGAACATGTATTAGAGCATTAGAAAGCTGTACTGAGTCTAACAGTTATCTCATAGTTTGTTACTGAGTAACGGTATTAAATTATGTTTTCATGTTACGGCAATGAAATCTAACTTCAAAAGTTTAACTTATTCTGACTGCCATTTAGGTCAATTTGAATTTGTTAAGTGGTTACAAAATGTTGGACAGTTTTTCAAATTGGGCAAGACAAGGTACTTAATGCTGAGGAGAAATATAACTTGTTCTAGTCAATCCTTAACTTTAAGTACATGTTATCTAAAGCAGCAGCCAATGATATATACAGGTTTATTTTTTTATTTTTTATTTTTTTTAAGATTTTATTTATTTATTTCACAGAGGGAAAGAGATCACAAGGAGGCAGAGAGGCAGGCAGAGAGAGAGGGGGGGAAGCAGGCTCCCCACTGAGCAGGGAGCCCAATGCGGGCCTCGATCCCAGGACCCTGAGATCATGACCTGAGCCGAAGGCAGAGGTTTAACCCACTGAGCCACCCAGGAGCCCTATATACAGGTTTATATACTATTGAGCTAATTACCTCTCATTTGAAAATTGCCTTAACATGTTATATGCCCAGAATCATATGTGAAACCACAGATTTATTCCTAAGAAGGAAAAAAAATGTAATTTTAACAGAAAATAGTCAGGCATGTTATTAAAAAAACTACACAAATATATATTTTTGTTCCCACTTTCATGATAAATATTTGTGTTTTCTTATGAAAATTGCAATTAGAGAGAATATGCATGTATTATTGAGTATAATAATGGTACTATACACATAGGTCTTTTACAATGTACATTCCACATAAAGATATTTTATGTCATCTCAAATATATTTGATAGCAAAGATGCTATAAAACATGCTATTATTTCTAATAAATATATTTGTATAGTACACCTTCCAATGTGTGTTTTACATAAATAGACTTGTATATTTAAAAAAAATTAATTTGGGTTACTTTATAATTGTTTTTCCAAAATAGAGGTCAGTTCTCAAAAATCCAGTACAATCAGTAGAAGATAATAAAGTTTAAGGACTAAAACTATTTTTATTGTTAAGTTTACCAGAACCTATTACCAAGGTACTAAATCTGATATGGTTTTACACTTTTCTTTCAATTATGCCTATCTCTAATAGAAAATGTTGATAGGCTTCTAAAGCTAGGCGGTGTGTGTGAGTGTGTGTGTAGTTATAGTAGTATTCCTAGGCTTAAATATAAGGTCAGAAAAATTTCAAATTCCACACAAAAAAGAAAAAAATATATATGTACTCACAGTGAGAATAAATAACTTTATTGGAGCATAGAAGAAAAATGTTTTCATAAAAGAAGCAATCTAAAGGAAACAGCAATCTCTAAGAATCCTGTGACATAGTCTATAAATCTTTACAGTTCATTTCTTCTATCTTAAAAAGGAAACCTTCAAGAAGAATAAAAAAAGCCAGTGTGATGTGAAAAACTCAAAAGAAGGGCCAGAATTTTAAAGAGTTTAAATCTTTGTAAGTTATTTTCAGAATTTTTAATCTATAAATTCATTTCAAAAAGCATGTATAACCATTATAGAAAAAAATGTAGAAAATTATATTTACTTGCTGTCTGCTTGTTTCAAGACATTATATATTATATATACTACCCTTGGACTCCTGACCCATTTTCTGGTATCACAGATTGTAATTCAAATTGCATTTTATTAGTAGTTTTCTGTATTTCATATTTTTAGTAACTAGATTCCCATAGAACAATATGAGTGTGGGATTCCAGATTAACAGAAGACTCTCTGGGGAATGGAGAGGGAGCATGACACTGGCAAAGGGAACATTCACATTTCTTTTTATACTGTAATAGCTTGTATATTATCGTTATTAATTGATTTTATATTTATAATGGTTATATACGATCTGCCTTTTAAAATCAACTCAATATTTTAAAATATAGGATTGGTATTTAGAAATTATTTGAGAAAATAATGGAGCTCTGTTTTCTATGTTTTTTATAGTTTACATATTACTCTAGTTTTAATATTTCATTTGATTTTCACACCCAACATGAGGATGAGAAATGGTGTGCTCTATTAAAAAACTGTGCCTGGGTGTTACACACAATTAGTGAATCATTGAACACTACATCAAAAACTTGGAATGTACTATACAGTGGCTAACTGAACATAAATAATAAAAAAATATAAATGATAAAATAAAAAATCAAATAAAAATAAAATAAAATAAAATAAAAACACTGTGTCTCAGGGTGCCTGGGCGGTTCAGTTGGTTAAGTGTCCAACTCTTGATCTCAGCTCAGGTCATGATCTCAGGTTTGTGAGCTAGAGCCCTGTGTCAGGCTCTGCACTGGGCATGGAGCCTGCTTGGGATTCTCTCTTCCCCTCTCCTTCTGTTTTTCACCACACCCCCATGCTCATTCTCTCTCTTTCTAAAAAAAAAAGTATTCATTTAAAAAAAAAAAAAGCCACTGTGTCTGACCCCAAAATTCTGAAATTATTTCTGAGTTCACCTTTTCATCATATATGAGAACTTGGTAAAAGTATTTAAGTTCTATAAGTCTTAGGTTTTAAACTTAATGATACAGATAATCTATAGATGATGATATCTAATTCACAGTGTGGGGATCAAATAAGTTAACCTATGTTAAAGCAATTTGTAAGCTGTTAACAAACACTAGTCGATATGTGCCTTATTTACTACCTACATTCACATAGCTAAAAAGTAGTGCAACCAGGGCCCAGATTCAAGTGGCCTGACTATTCATCTAGTATCTACTTCATTAAGGAACACTGTCCTTTCCACCCACCTATAGTTATGAAACAAAGTACACCTTTTTTCAAAATGTGATGCCAAATAGAAATCAATTTAACCTTGAGATAAAGTATCTAGGTATACTCTCCATATAGGTAATATTAATATTAATAGTGATGGTATTGATAAACCCATCCATAGATTTCAAAAAGTATGATCTTCTATTTTAACAGTTGCTAATGGACCTCCGCCAAAATTTATTCAACAAACTTTTTTTTTTTTTTAGCATTCCTATTGTAAGATGCACATGATACTACCATTTTGGGGCATAACTTCAGGGGTCTGTGTGTGTGTGTTAGGAGTATTTATTAAGGGTGAATAAGATTTGAGAAATGTTTAAAAGATGTAAGGTATGGGGTGCTGGGGTGGCTCAGTGGGTTAAAGCCTCTGCCTTGGGCTCAGGTCATGATCTCAGGGTCCTTGGATCAAGCCCCACATGGGGCTCTCTGCTCAGTGGGGAGCCTGCTTCTTCCTCTCTCTCTTCCTGCCTCTCAACCTACTTGTGATCTCTCTCTCTCTGTTATATAAATATATAAAATCTTAAAAAAAAAGATGTAAGGCAAATATCTTGAACTTTTTAGAAAGAAATAGTATCTTGCAGAACTAATTATCTATGGACTAGTTTCTATTTTTCGTACTGATCTGTAGAAAACATATTCTGAGTATAATATTTTGATAAAACCATATAAACATTTTCTCTAGTTTGCTTCTTGTCTGAAAAAATGGCATTCTTTACCAATAACATATTTTTGAGAGACTTAATAGCATGTGGTTAATTTTATCTGTTATTAAAGATCAAATGCTTGGTTTCAAATAGGATCTCCAATTCGCCTCACCTTTTGATGGTGGATAATGTGGTTAATTGACCTAATTGTTTCCCTTCCCTTGTAGTCAAACCATTTGTAACCAATATACATATAACCAAGGATAATTACTTAAATATCTCTGTCTTATTTTCTCACATCCAACATTTGGCAAAAAATAACACTTACCTCCTCTGGTAGTTAGAAACATTAAATGTGTTAATAGCAAATCATACATTTAGATTAAGCCCTGGGATAAGTACTCAATCAATAGTAGTATCACGACATGGATGGAACTAGAGGGTATTATGCTAAGCGAAATATGTCAATTAGAGAAAGACAATTATCATATGATCTTTCTGATATGAGGAATTTGAGGGGCAGGGTGGGGGGTTGTGGAGGGTGGGGAGGGAAAAAATGAAACAAGATGGGATTGGGAAGGAGACAAACCATGAGACTCTTAATCTCCCAAAACAAACTGAGGGTTACTGTGGGGTGGGAGGGTAGGGATAGGGTGGATGGGTTATGGATATTGGGAGGGTTTGTGCTATGGTGAGTGCTGTGAAAGGTGTCAGCCTGATGACCCACAGACCTGTGCCCCTGGGGCAAATAATAATAAAATTAAAAATAATTAAAAATAATAGTAGTTGCACATATCCATATTATTATTTTCATTATTTTATTGTCATATTGTTTTTGCCACCAATTTTCTACTTCTAAGTTTTCTTGTTATTTCTACTATCTAATGGGTCATAATTCCTTTGTTTTATTCCTCGGGCTTCAGCCTGGGGGCCACTGCTTCCGTGATGAAGGGCATTTGTTTCCCTGTTTGAATGGCTTCTTTCTGTCCCTGTGTATGGGCTGATGTTCTTAAACACTTCCATATTTCACTTTGAGGCCCACATGCACACTGCAAGGGCTCCTGCGGTGTGAACCTTAGGGGGTCTCTTTTCTCACTGAAATCGTAAGTTTGTAACCATCTTGATTATAACCACTTTTTTGTTTGTTTGTTTGTTTTTTCTATGTGTTGACTTGGGGGAGGCATTTCTCTGAATCTGCCATTATCTTCTCTCTGGCCTTTTTCCTGTGTTGATTTCCTGTATTGATGGCCCTGTGGTGGCTTCTACTTTGTCATTACGTTTTCTGTCCGCTTTCTACCTACCAGGCATTCATTCTTCATAATTCCTGGTCTCTAGATGGCATGCATTCTTTTTCCCACTATATTTAATTTTTTTTTTAACTTTTAGGGATTTGGGTAGACTTTGTATTTAGATAGATCCAATCTCTTGCTTTGTTTTGCCTCATTCTTTACTCCATAGTATATCTATCCTGCTTATTTTTTTAATGCTTAGAAATAGTTCAGTAAAATATTAAGATAAGCATCCAGGCTACTGAATCATGTTATTTAATGATGTCTTATAAAATTAATTAGCTAATTTACCTTGACATTCCTAACACTGTCTTCATAACTCGTAAGAGCAGTGAGAAAAAAACTCCCTGATGCAAACATTGAAAAGTGAAATCTCCTTTTAAATAATTTATTTATAAAGATAATACTATTATATAATAACATTTTAGGAGAAAACACAAGATTAAATTATGGTTTTGAAGAAAATTGTTTAGGAGGTCCTGGCCTTTGTCTGTACTTGGCTTTCTTGTCATTCCTCAATATTGATTCTATTGCATTTCTCTATTTCAGTGTCAAAAACAAAATGGCATGTATCTATCAGCTTCACCTTCAACTTATTTCAGTGCTGTTTCATTTAATAGCATCTATAGAATTTAAAAAATTGTTTTGGTAGACACAATTTCCTGTCTTTTAAGTGTGTTGGTGACTGTGGCATACTGTAGATTTCATTCTTTAGTCCTTAAAGAAGGTTGGAAAAATTAAAATAAAAAGTCTCATTTAAAAAAAAAAAAGCTTTCAAAATATTTGTTCTGCTGCTTTTGTATTGCCTTGGGTTTTTATTATAAAGTTCCATCTCTGCTGTTCTTCTGCTAGGGCCCATTTACCCATGTTCCGTATTTTGCCGCTGAATAAGCCAAAGAAGCTATGTTCTCCTGTGAAGGGGGAAGCAAGAAAGTTAATTATTCTCTAAGTTTTGTCCTAGGCCCCAAACACCTGATAATACCTAAGGAGAACCAGATCCCAAACATCTTCCAGGACATTTATTTCAGCTAATGCTGGCATCAGTACCCCTACCTTAGGTAAATTATAGAACATCTATTGTTCACCTGACACTCACCTTTGATTAGACCCTACCCTGGATTCCTGGAGACACACGTACCATTTTCTAATATAAAGCCCTAGGTCCAAGCAACAACAAGACTTATTCTTCTCTCGTTTCGGGGTCTCCCAGACACTCCGTCTGCTGTTCTGTCTGTCACTCACGCTATTCAATAAACTGTTCTCACTTTGTCCGGCTCACGTTTGATTTTTATCCTGTGCGAAGCCCAGGACCTTCGTGGCTGCACCTGCGGGATCTTCCCTCAGGTTCTCAGACTCAGGCTTCCTGCGTCATAGCCGCCTCCTGCAAATAGCTGGGCTTTACATACAAAGACAACAATAAGCACAATAAATTAAAATGCTTTGGTAAGTTTTAGAAAGGAACACGGTTGTTTCTTTTAACCTTTAATTCATTTACTAGAGGCATCTGTACACTTTCTAAGTATACTCTTCATGTGTAAAATAACTGAGATTCTGAAGGCCAAGTGAGTGACATTTCTATGAATAAATCTTCCATGTAGCAAGTTGGTTATTAGTGCAACAACTTGTCTGAAATTTCTCTAATTTATATTGGTGTTTTCATGCAATATAGAAAAGAAAAATACACTGTCGCAGTTTAAATTGAGGTCATGTAAAATTAAAATGTCACTGCTTATTACTAAAACAATCTAAATATGGGGAACTTGATAATATTCTCATTCTTACAATGATGTATTAACTTTTTGTTAATATTTCTTCTGACATTATATCTTAAGCCTAAATATCTTGTATTTATTTAGAAATAAAAATTTCTAAAAGTGTGTACTCTGCAACATATATTGTATATTTAATAAACATGTCATATTTAAAGTATATACATGATATAATTATTTCTGCTATCTAAATATATAATATATATGATTAAATATATAGCACTTAAGTCATATATAATACCTAATAGATATTTAATATACAATTTGTGAGGAACTATACTATGTCATTGCAATGTATATTTTAGGCTTGAATGAAATAAACAGATATTTAATAGTATTGTTGATTGGGTTCTCATTGAGTTTATTTATTGGCATCTATTACACTTTTTCCATAACAAATGAACTCCTTGAATGCAAAGAATGATAATTTGCTTATTAATTTATCCCTAAAATAGAATCATGTCTGACACATTTTGGCACTCAATAAATATTTTTTAATGCAAATTTAATCCTTGAAAACCCCATTCAAATATTTCAATTTAATTGAGCATGCAATAGGGAAATTTAAAAACCTTCCAAGTAGTTATATTGCATATAGGTGAGAACAAAGGAAATGATAGCTATTTCTCAACACAGCCATCCAACAACTTATTTCTTTGGTCCCAGGATGATGGGGTAGATATATATTTCTCAAGATAAATAAAGTTTGCATGGCATAGAATGTCAATGACTCCTTGTAGATGACAACCAGCTATGCAGATTATCTAGTCTGACTAGTGGAAACAGACATGTAGAATTATGGCTCAGACACCATCTGAATAGGATGGATGCAACAATCAGAGCAGGAGTATAGTCCTGACTGTTCTTTTATCTTATTTGTAGTTATTTCCATCATTACTATCTGTTATCTTCTTATGTCCATTTGGAGCAAGACTGCTAATGATTTAATGATCTTTCAGCTCCTAGGCAAGTATAGCAGAAGGCAGGTCACTCATTCATTCAGTAAGTATTTATTGGGAATCCAAACTATATTACACACCTACTATGTAATGTTTCAGGTTTAGTAATATCAGGGCAAGCATAATTACCAAATCCTTTCTTTCAAGTAGCTTCAAATTTATTAGTGACAAAAAACAACCATAAAGAAGTAAAATAACAATTACCATATTAAGTTCTAAGGAAAAAAAGATAAAATGTCGAAGGGACATATGCACATGGGATATGTCTCTAATTTGGGAGGTTAATTCTCCTTGATTTATTTTTTAAGATTTAGTTGGAGAAAGAGTATGTAATTATCATCATCTTGATTTAACAACTTTAGAGAGACAGAAATAAGGATATTTCAGTATCTAAATCATGCTGATCAACAAAATGTTATCTCTGAATCATGGTATACTGTAAAAGTGAAACACTAATATCTGAACCACAAACAAGGTTATGTATTATTCACCAGAAGAAAGAAATTAAAACTACACTCTAAATAATATTCCGCAATATATATGCTTACATATCCATTATCTTTTTGAAACTTTCTTATGGCTATATTCCATAAAAAATAAGCCGGTTAAAACAGTATTTCTCAATCCCTTAAGTTAAAATAATTGAAAATGCCATGAAATGTGGTAGTCTTTCTACTGACTGACTTAAACTAGAGAAAGTTTCATTATGATATATATACTGTAATATTACATATATAATATATATTTGTCATATTTCTTACGCTTCAGAGGATATTTTTGACAAAGTAATAGGAGAATTTGTCATTGTACAACTTGAGATCCTTAAATTCACGTCAAATGATCTATTTTCAAAGTAAAGATATAGAAAATATTTCTTATAGATAATATTTTAAATAAGGGTATTGATAGCACATTAAAAAAAAGATGATAGTCAAAACTGGCAAGAAATGTGATCAAAGATAAATGTATGATAGAAAATGAAGACAAGACTAAATGAAAGAGATTAAAGGTGCTGAATTTTTAACAGTGATATGATACTAAGTTTCAGTTTTTTCTATTTGAAAAATTTTATTCTGTAGTATTATAGAGTAGATTTTTTTGCTTCAATATTAAATCTGTTCCAAGTCATAGGTACTTACTTTGGACATTATTTTGGACCAAGTTGGTTCCAGGACACTAAATAAAAACTTCTCTTTCCCTCCTTCTCTTTCTCTCTCTCTCTCTCTATGGACTTATGAAAATATTACATCAATCATTGTTTTAGTAAAGGAGTTATTTAGTGAATTCAACATTTAAGAGACTAAAACAGGTAAAAATATTTCAAAAAGTATGATGCTGAGTTTCTCCCGCTAAGCAATATTGTATCAATTATTAGTTTATTGTACAGAAATGGAAAGGGGATGGGAAGGGATCGTAGTCAGAAGAATCAACAAATCAAATAGAACTATATTTTTTTTGCCAGGAACTGCACATGCAATGGTGAATAATGCATATAATTATCCTGTTCTCACAGTCCTACATTCTCAAAGAGACTCAAACATATCTATTAAGATTTCAGTGATACAAAAATATCCCAACATGAATTGTAAAATACTCTTACTGCATATAGTTTAGTTTCCAACCTAAGTCACTATTGAGTGATAATGGAAAGTCAAACAAGTCTGGGCACTCTATTACTGGATTAGAAGATTGTATTTATCATTTTTCTCCCTATGCAGGACTGTTTAGCATTTTAAGTCTATTAAGTTCAGAGAATCAGCCTTCTACCTGTCCAATGAGTTTGCATTTGTTTAATGTAAACATATATAGCATATTCAAAAGTGAAATGTGGTAGTCTTTCTACTGACTGGCTTAACTTAAACTAGAAAAAAAGTAAAATTAAAAAACAATTAAAAATTAAAATTAAAAAAAAGAAAAAAGTAAAAAGTAAATTTCAAAGCATTATAAAAATCAGTAAACAAAATCCTTTATATTCTTCAAGGGAAACATGTAACATACATGTGAATAAATCCTAGGCCATTCAGTAAGACTGGGAAGAGTGCTTACAAGTCACACTGACTGAGGAGCCTGATTTCCCTGCTGTCTTGTGAGCATTTGTATTTGGATAAGAGAATTTCCCTAAGTTGATCAATGCAGTGGAAAACCCATACTGAATTTAGTTACCATATGTTATTATAAGTTCATTTTCTTAAATGATCCTCTTTAAAACGATTCAAACAGATGGACAGAATTCCTCTGGATGGATGTCAGCTGAGGAATTAAACCATGGCGGTTACTTAACAAATGCATGGAAAAATACTAATTAACACAAATATCATAGGTATCATTTTGTATTTTCTTTAATAGTTTCTTAATGTTGAAAATTGGAAAATGAATATTTTGATGACTACCATGAAAGTTATGGCCACTTTTTATAATTAGCGATTTGAGAATTCAGTCATCTCAAACCATCTGGTTTCTTTTGTTTAGAATAGACTGTGCAAATGAGGTTTCTCTCTGTTCAAGGACAGTGGTAAAGAGAAGAGAAAAATGAAAAGAATAAGAGTTGATTTCTGTAGTGGAGAAATTTAAAGTTGATGAGTTGTAAAAATACACAGTGTTGCAAATCTATGCATTCTTATAATTCACTAAAGTAAAGAGAAAAGACATAATGAAATATTCAGTTACAAAGTGAAATGCCTCATGTTTTTTTTCAGCATGGCGGCAAAGTGTTGATGTGAAAGGAGCATAGATCTGTGACTCAAGAAACCTTAGTTCTCGGGCGCCTGGGTGGCTCAGTGGGTTAAAGCCTCTGCTTTCGGCTCAGGTCATGATCTTAGCGTCCTGGGATCCAGGCCCGCATCGGGCTCTCTGCTCAGCAGGGAGCCTGCTTCCTCCTCTCCCTGTCTCTCTGCCTGCCTCTCTGCCTACTTGTAATCTCTCTCTCTGTGTCAAAAAAATAAATAAAA